>SZWC01001571.1:228631-248437 GCA_023375785.1 Penium margaritaceum | reverse complement strand
GAACCTGCCGTTGCGGTTTCTGACGCATCAGGATGATGGCATATGCGTCGCTGCGTGCTCTTGTCGCTTCAAGCGACTCAGGGTGGTGATGGGTCCAACCAGGACCTGCTGTTGCTGCTGTGGGCTGCTGCCACTGCTGCTGCTCACTGCTGCTGCAGCTGCTGCGTCTCTGCTGCGCAGCACGACGAGCACTGGCTCGCCTGCTCTGATACCATGAGAAGATTCCAGGAAGCTTCCTAGCCTTTCTGCTTGCTAACCTGACAGCACGGGTCTGGCTGGTTGACACACAGGTCATGCAAGGGACAGCAAGGGTAGGGAGAGACACGTGCACTTGTATCTCACGCTTCAACTGAAGTTAATGCAGAGAGAGATAACAAATGACAGGTCCACAACATAATAGCCGCCGTGGCTCACAGCGGGTGGCGCACACGGCGGTGCCTGTCAAACCTGAACCGGCCCAAAACCACTGTTTTGGCCATAATTCTGCGCACAAGTGTCCAAACAGAGCGCCGTCTGATCCTACGGATGCTCGACGAAAAGACAGACATAATGACTGGTCACACGCCTACGTCCGGGAACAGTCAGAGAGTGTAAGAAAACAAACATGTAAATCAGCCTGGCAGGGCTGTCCACCGAGAAAATCCTGAAGACCTCCAAACGTAGTCCGTGGGCTGTGGGAGCCCTCTGGTACACTGGGTAGGCTGCCAGGCTGCCTCCAGCGGGTGGAGCATCACCTCCGGGACATGGCCGAGTGGTCACAACCAACTATACAACTGTGTATGACTGACAACATCACAACACTCCCCCATGACCCGATGGTACGCATGTCCATACACGTGCAGAACGCGTTCCGGTGCAACACTGAGTGCTCAACAATGACCCGGACAATCACCCACTCTCGGACAGGGGTCGCAATCCGACGGAACGAACAGCCCCGAGGAACTTCCCACGTGCCAGTGCCTTGGTCAGGAAGTCAGCGCGCTGCAAGTCTGTGTTGGTTTTTGCGCATCTCTCATTGTGCTCTGTTGTGTCCTCCCGGCTTGTGTACATCGGCGTGCAGATGACTGACGGCGAGACTCGACGCTGATGGAGTGTCGTCCGGTGGAGCCGACGCACGCTGAGGTCTTCTCGCAGTTCGCTGGAGCCTCCTCTCGCAGGCGACGCGCTCAGCTCCATCGGCAGGCCTCCTCGGCGGTCGTGCTGCCGGCGGTCATTGACACCGCATTTGCTGCTTGCATGCGTCCAGCGCATCCCATTGCGTCTGCATTGTCGTGCACTGCCTAGGGTCCCAGTTGCATGTTGCATGGCTCTGTTTGGCAGCATAAACCGTTGAGGGCATTATCTGGGTTTAGGCTGCCATAACTCCTCGCCACTATTTTTCTAGCAGATTCTGACCGCACGGCTGCGTTCGCAGCGGCGGTATTATGGTATGGTCCAGTTTTCAGGCAAAACGGACGACGCCCGGGTTTTGGGCTGTCGGCTGTCTGGCAGGCCTCACCGAGAAAACCTGCCAGCCTGAACTGAGCTATTTTCTGATTGGCTGTTGAACTGAGTAACAAGCTCTACAGAGCTGGGGGGGGCCTAGAACTTGGAGGGGTCTCCCATTGTTGTTCATTCTTCATTCCTAATCAGTCATTGTCAGTTTTCAGCTGCTTTCTGGCGCTAACTCTGGCGCGCGCGTTTCTGAGTAACAAAACCCAGAGCTTCCAGACTTAGACTCTAGAGCAGCAGACTGAGGGGGCAGCTGACTTAAGCAACGAGCGTGGAAGCCCGCACGCTGCATCAACAACGCTGCTGCCCCAACACGCTGCATAGTTTCCTTTTNTGCAGCCACACCGCCTCAGCGGCGCCAGCGCCCAGAGCAACATACTCAGCCTCTGAGGAGCTGCGAGCAATGCACCCCTGCTTGCCGCTGCGCCAAGACACAACGGTGCCACCAAGCAGGAACACGTAACCCGTGCGGTTGCGTCCATCAGGACTCCATGCCCAGTCGCTGTCGGTGTAGCCATCTACCACAACCGAGCACTGTCTCCGAAAGCAGAGACCGTGATACGGTGTGGAGACCACGTACCGGACGACTCGCAAAGCTGCGTGCAGAGTGCGAGCCCGAGGGGACTGACTGAATTGTGCGAGTAGGTTGACAGCGAACGCAATGTCGGGACGCGTGGTCGTGGCCAAGTACATCAGTGAGCCAATGATGCCCAAGTACAGGGTCACGTCCACAGTCTCGCCGAGATCGGCTGGGTCTGTCACCTTCAGGGCGTCCTGCCCGTCGGGAGTGATGGATGACGAGGCGGCGGGAACAGCGCCAAGGAGGTCAGCAAACCGCTCCCCCACAACCTGTGCATATCGTGCCTGATGGAGGAGGAGTGTCCGTCGACGACGATCACGCACAATCTCCATCCCGAGGAAAACAGCCGCTGGACCAAGGTCCTTCATCCTGTAGGCAGCCTGTAGGACCGCCTTGGCCTCCTTCACGGCCTCCAGTGAAGGAGACGCAATCAGGAGATCGTCCACATACACCAGAATGGCAGTGAGGTGCTCGGCTGTCCGTCGGATGAAAAGTGACGGGTCGACATCACTCTGGACGTACTCGGCCTGAGTGAGGGTGCGAGTGATCTCTCCGTTCCAGCACCGGGGCGACCGCTTGAGGCCACACAAGGCCTTGCACAAGCGCCAGACCTTGTTGCCCTCGACCTCAAACCCAGGTGGCTGGACCATGTAGATCTCCTCCTCCAAGGTGCCGTGGAGGAACGCATTGTTCACATCCATCTGGTGGAGCTCCTAGTCATGGTGAGAGACCACACCAAGCAGTGCGCGAGCTGTGGTCATGCGGCCAACAGGGGCAAAGGTGCAAGTGAAGTCGATCCCCTCAACCTGAGAGAATCCCTTGGCAGTCAAGCGGGCCTTATAGCGGTCCAGTGAGCCGTCAGGCTTCACCTTCTTGCGGAAGACCCACTTGGCCTGCACGACCTTCCGTCCCTCAGGACGGTCGACCACCTCAAAGACTCCGTGCTCCCGGATGGCCACGAGCTCGTCCTCACAGGCGGCCCGCCACTGCTCAGCATCCTCTCCTGAGAGAGCCTCCTTTAACGTGTCTGGATCAGGGACCGTCAAAGGGGAGCTCCGGGTGGCCAGGACACATGCCTCATGGGTCGGACGGACCGCAATTAGGTCAGCGGCAGCTGCCTGTGCAGCCTCGTGCTCGTCAACGATCAGCTGGTGCCCAATGTGACAAGCTGGGTGCACCTCCGTGTAGGTGCCTTGGACACTTAGGCCGAGAGTCTTTGTGCCTGGGTCACCACTGTGCACGCTACGCGTGCTTCGTCTGGGTGGCGCAACCGCAGTCGAAGGTGCTCGTGAGGCCAGTGGGCGGAGACGCCCACCTGGTCCACGGGAGTAGCCCGAGTCTGAGCTGACCGACAGTTCTGGCACAGGGAGGGCAGGTGCTGTCTCTGGATATGCTGCAGGCGTGGGCGAGACAGGCGCGGCAGGCGCGGGCGAAACAGGCGCTGTAGGCACGGACGAGACGGTCGCGGCAGGCGCGGGCGAGACAGTCGCGGCGGGCGCGGGTGAGGCAGGTGCCGCAGGCGAAGAGGCGGCAGGTGCAGCCCCGGTAGGCGAAGCAGGCGCTGCAGGTGTGGGCAAAGCAGGCGCTGCATGTGTGGGCGAAGCAGGCGCTGCAGGTGCGGGCGAAGCAGGCGCTGCAGGTGCGGATGAAGCACGCGCTACAGGTGCGGGCGAGGCAGTCGCGGCAGGCGCGGGCGAGGCAGTCGCTGTGGGCGCGGGTGAGGCAGGCGCGGCAGGCGCAGGCGAGACAGTCGTGGCGGGCGCAAGCGAGGCAGGCGTAGAGACTACAGGCCCGACAACAACGATGGCCGGGTCAATGATGGCCGGGTCAATGGTGGCCAGCGACGGTCCCACCCCGGAGGCACCCCGGACGAACTCACCCTGTGGGGTAGACTCCCCCATCTGATGGGAGGCCTCACAAGTGGGAACTTGAGACGCTGCCTGGGTGAGAATGGCAGACAGGTCGCGGTACGACAGTGCCTAAAAAAACAGCGCGTCGCGCGACTCAACGATGCGGTGGCGACCCGCATCCCAGAAACGCCACGCCTTGGAGCGCGAGGAGACACCGAGGAAGGCACACATTCGGCCGCGCGGAGAGACCTTGGACCCCTGCTGGTCTTCGGTGTACCAGACACAGGCGAAGGAACCCCAGACGCGAGCAAGCCTGAGGTCCGCACGGTGACCGGACCACAGCTCATACGGCGTGACATGGTCCGGCAAGGGACCATGCGGGAGGCGGTTCCAGACCCACGTCATGTAGGCGAAGCCCTCGAAGGCGAAGGACTCCGGGAGACCGCACTCAGCGCGCATGGCACGAACCCCGTCCTCCATGGTGCGGTTCCAGCGCTCGGACACACCGTTCTGCTGTGGCGTAGCAGGGGCCGAGAGCTGGTGACAGATACCAAGCTTGGCGAAGTGAGTGGTCAGCTCACCGAGATACTCACCGCCGCGGTCAGAGCGGAAGGTGTGGAGGGAGTGGCGAGACTGACGCTCGGCCATCACGAGCCACAAGCGCACGGCTAGAGCGTCATCACTCTTGTGGCGGAGGCAGTAGACCCACCGCATGCGGGTGAAGTCATCCGTGAGGGTAAGAAGATACCGACCACGGTCAGCGACAGACTCGACAGGGAGAGGTCCGAGGAGGTCCGAGTGGACAAGCTCCAGAGGACGCTGCGCGCGAGTGACGGAGGCAGGGTAGGTGCATCGATGCATCTTGCCCTGAGCGCAGAACAGACAGTCGGTCTTGGGCGGCTTCTCGAAGGAAGTCGCGTCAAGACCGAGAGCGGGTTGTGTACGAATGAGCCTGGACACAGTGTCCGTGCTCACATGACACAGGCGCCAATGCAACAAGCGCTGGTGGTCAGGAGACAACACCCCCGTGACAAAGACGTGGGCAGATGAGCAAGGGGAAGAGTCAGGAGCAGAGCAGCGCACGATGCGATACAGGTCATCCACAACAGAGGCACGCAACACAACCGTGGAAGTGTCAAGTGCAGTGATCGTGGCATCATCAATGGAGTGGTGAACAGAGAGACCCATCCTCGTGCAGGCACAGACAGAGAGCAGGCTGCGCTCGAGATCAAGCACGAAAAGCACGTCAGAAAGATACACAAGACCAGACGGACCATCGAACCGTATGACCCCTGTCCCCTGAACAGGTAGTGACTGCCCAGAACCTGTCCGCACTGACCGAACAGACCCAACAGGACCAAGCACAACAAAGGCAGTACGGTCGCAGGTCATGTGGTGAGTGACCCCTGAGTCAATGATCCAGTGGCCACTCGCCTCACGACCTGTGGTGGTCACGGTACAATGAGCAACGGAGCACGCTGCCTCTGCTGGACGCTCAGCAGGTGTGGCAGGACAACGGAACAATGCACGGTGATGCGACTCATTCAACCACTCTGTGCTGTCAGACTCATCCTCACCAGGCAACGTAGCCCCCCCACAAGTACGACCACGTGCCACAAACACAGATGGACAGTCAGTCTGTGGACCACTCGGCTGTGACAGCACACTCGCACCTCCCTGTGAGCGAAGTGCCAGCAGTCGACGTAGCTCCGCGATGGTCTGGTCCCTCGGGTCCGGCGTGGTACTCCCCCTGGATGGCGAAGGATCTGCCGCCGGTGCTGCCCCTGAGGTCGCTGTGGTACGGGCTTGTGCTCCAGTGCGGATCCGCTCCTCGTGGGCTGCCTGAAGATCGCGGGTGATCCTCGCCCAGTCCAGCTCCTGCTCACACTCAGTGTAGCGATGAGGTCTGCTGCAGTTGTGGCAACGGACCGCCCGTCCGGTGCCACCGGAAGGCTGCTGCGGTCCCCTCTTCTTCTTCCCCTTCTTCCCCTTCACGGCTGCTTCAATGGCTGTCGGAGTAGCAGGGGAGGAAGTGGGAGAGGCAGAGGTGGAGCTAGTGGGGGTGAAGGTGGACGACGGTGTGGAAGGCGTAGAGGACGTCGCTCCCACTGCTGTTGTGGCCATGGCGCCCTGCCGATGCGCGCGGGCTGCCTCGTCAGCTGTCGCGACCTGGATGAAGTACCGCTGCGCCCAGGGCAACAGCTGCAGGGTGTCGGACATGGACGCGAGGACGTCCTGGTCGAGGCGGGAGAAGGTGTCAGTGAGCTCGGGGCGCACTCCCAGCATGATGGTGTCCAGCGCCCAGAGCTGAGAGCCGCCTCCGGTGCCGAGACGAGTGTACAGTCGCATGGCCCGACGCCAATAATCAGCTACTGACTCCGAGGATCCCTGATGAAGGGAGTGGAACTCGCGAAGGCGTGCTGACCGGGTCGCGTGAGTCTCTGCTGCAAAAAGGGTCAGCGCCAGCTCCCAGCCGCGGCGCGGGTCTGCGCCTGCTCCTGTCCCAGGCGCGCCCAGGAAGGGGCGGAAGTCGACCACTGTCTCCTGTGGAACTGCGTACAGCAGTCCACGCATGGCACGCGCTGCCGTCTGGGACTNGTACCGCTGCGCCCAGGGCAACAGCTGCAGGGTGTCGGACATGGACGCGAGGACGTCCTGGTCGAGGCGGGAGAAGGTGTCAGTGAGCTCGGGGCGCACTCCCAGCATGATGGTGTCCAGCGCCCAGAGCTGAGAGCCGCCTCCGGTGCCCAGACGAGTGTACAGGCGCATGGCCCGACGCCAATAATCAACTGCTGACTCCGAGGATCCCTGATGAAGGGAGTGGAACTCGCGAAGGCGCGCTGACCGGGTCGCGTGAGTCTCTGCTGCAAAAAGGGTCAGCGCCAGCTCCCAGCCGCGGCGCGGGTCCGCGCCTGCTCCTGTCCCAGGCGCGCCCAGGAAGGGGCGGAAGTCGACCACTGTCTCCTGTGGAACTGCGTACAACAGTCCATGCATGGCACGCACTGCCGTCTGGGACTGGAGCGGATCATCCGTCTGGTACTGGCTGTGGTAGTAGGGCCAGACTCCCTCTGAGTCTGCCCATACCTGAAACAGCACCTCCCAACAGTCAAACCCCGCCTTGCTGTCGTAGCGAGGCGGGGAAGTCTCGAAGTCCTTGGGTCATCGCTCCGTGGGGAGCTAGACCTCTGGTGGTGCTAGGAGCGGGGGTGGGAAGGGCATGAAAGGCATCAACGCTGCTCCTCCAGCGGCACCCGAGACCTGACGCGGGTCGGTCTGCTGCTGCTGCTGCTGCTGCTGTTGCTGCTGCTGCTGTCCCCTCGGACTGGGCGCCGGTGTCTTAATGCGCAGGCTCCTCATCTGCTCCATCAGCCGGCGAAGCGCGTCCTCCCCAGTGGGAGGTGGCGCCTGATCCCACTCCTCGACCATGGACTCTCGTCTCTGCGCAGGGGCGGCAGTGGGGCCANCAGACTCCTGGGCCGATGGGGTTGCCTCTCTCTCTCTCTCCTGGGCTGATGTCCCGGTGTCCCAGACAGAGAGACCAAGGCATCGCGGATCTGTCGCAGCGTAGCTGACTGCTCATCCTCGCGCTGGCGTAGTGACGACTGCTCCACCAGCAGGAAGTCAATCGCCTTTGAGCGTGGGCTGCGGCCCCCGCTCGTGACGGTGTCCTCCAGCTCCTTGCCCTTGGAGCTGCCCGGCTCCATGCTGAGGCGGTGCGATAGTCGTCCGAACGCAGAACCGTCGGCGTTTCTCGCTGATTTAGGACGGTGACAAAAGTCGACCTTCTGACCAAAAGATCGGCTAAGTGCTGAAAATTTAAAAATTTAAATTTTCACCACTAAAAATTGAAGGTTGTCCAAATGAAGTGAAATTTGGACCACAGAGGCTTCTAAAGATGCTGAAGACAATGGTGAAATTTTCGTCTTCAAAAAGTGGGGAAAAAGGCCAAAACGACCTGATTTTGTGGTCAGGCCGAAAAAATGAAAAATTCAAATCAGTGATGCGGAACGGTGAATGCTGGAGGCTACAGAGCTCCAAATGAGGCGAGAAAGGGCGCGATGGAAAGCTTGAGATCTAAGCTTTCCAACAAGCCATAGCGCATAGTTTTTGGTGGCTATTTGAGTCCGGCACAGGCGGGTGAAGAGAGGATGGCGGCTGACGTGATTTGCGTCTGCGGCTCCTCCACGTCCGTGCGACTTCCAGGAAGCTGCACCGCTGGAGTCAGCACTTACAAAAGGTACTGGTTCCTCTGGTGCCTGAGTGGCCACAGCCGCCCCTGCTGCTTTTGCTCGCTCATGGTGCTGTTGCTCGCCCGGTTTGTGGCTCCAAGTCGCCACACGGGCGGCCTCGGACCGGCTGCTGCTGCTCGCAAGGGCTCCAACGGCCTCAAGCCGTTGTGGCACGCTGTAGCTGCAGCACGAACCTGCCGTTGCGGTTTCTGACGCATCAGGATGATGGCATATGCGTCGCTGCGTGCTCTTGTCGCTTCAAGCGACTCAGGGTGGTGATGGGTCCAACCAGGACCTGCTGTTGCTGCTGTGGGCTGCTGCCACTGCTGCTGCTCACTGCTGCTGCAGCTGCTGCGTCTCTGCTGCGCAGCACGACGAGCACTGGCTCGCCGGCTCTGATACCATGAGAAGATTCCAGGAAGCTTCCTAGCCTTTCTGCTTGCTAGCCTGACAGCACGGGTCTGGCTGGTTGANCGGAGAGTGTAAGAAAACAAACATGTAAATCAGCCTGGCAGGGCTGTCCACCGAGAAAATCCTGAAGACCTCCAAAACGTAGTCCGTGGGCTGTGGGAGCCCTCTGGTACACTGGGTAGGCTGCCAGGCTGCCTCCAGCGGATGGAGCATCACCTCAGGGAACTCTGTCTCCAGCTGGGTCCGCCTCAAGGATCTGCACGAGCATGGACACGGCCGAGTGGTCACAACCAACTGTACAACTGTGTATGACTGACAACATCACAACAGATGCAGCGTGCGGGCTTCCACGCTCGTTGCTTAAGTCAGCTGCCCGCTCAGTCTGTTGCTCTAGAGTCTAAGTCTGGAAGCTCTGGGTTTGTTACTCAGAAACGCGCGCGCCAGAGTTAGCGCCAGAAAGCAGCTGAAAACTGATAGTAACTGATTAGGAATGAAGAATAAACAACAATGGGAGACCCCTCTAAGTTCTAGCCCCCCCCCCCACCTAGTGTAGAAGCTGTTACTCAACTAACCAGCCAATCAGAAAATAGCTGTGGACCTATTTTCTGGCAGGCAGGGTTTTCTCGGTGAGCCCTGCCAGACGCCTGACAGCCCAAAACCCGGGCGTCATCCGTTTTGCCTGAAAACTGGACCATACCATAAAACCAACGCTGCGAACGCAGTCATGCGGTCAGAATCATCTAGAAAAATAGTAGCAAAGAGTTATGGCTGCCCGAACCCAAGCAAAGCCTACGGTGGTCTGTGACGCAGAACAGGACCATGCAGCACGTAACACGGACCCTAGGCAGAGCATGACGACGCAGACACAACGGGACTCGCTGGACGCATGCAGACAACACTTTGCGGTGGCGGTGACCGCCGGCGGCACGACTGCCGAGGAGGCCTGCCGATGGAGCTGAGCACGTCGCCGGAGAGAGGAGGCTCCAGCGAACTGCGAGTAAACCTCCGCGTACGTCGGCTCCACCGGTTGACGCTCCATCAGCGTCGAGTCTCGCCATCAGTCATGTGCACGCCGATGTACACAAGTTGGGAGGACACAACAGAGCACAATGAGGGATGCGCAAAAACCAACACTCCCCCATGACTCACAGGCGTAGTGTACACGGGCGGGCAGAGAAATGATCAACATCTAGACTCCCCCAAGGTACGCAGGGAAGCAGGCAGAGACAAAGAGGATGACTCACGGACGCATGCCGACTGAACTCACAGCCTTCTTGAACGAGTCCCTCTTCAGTGCCTTGGTCAGGAAGTCAGCCAGCTGTCATGCTGTTTGAACCCATACGATGCTGATGCTACCGTCATGCAACAACGAACGTACATAGTGATACTCAACATTGATGTGCCTTGTGCGTGTGTGATGCACACCGTCATTGTCGGCGATTGTCATGGCACTCTCATTGTCACAATGCAAGGTGATGGATGCGACAGACTGACGCAACTCGGACAGCAGACGACGCAACCACACACTCTCACACGCGCCTGAGCCAAGGGCCACATACTCAGCCTCAGTAGTGCTACGTGCAATGCACCCCTGCTTGCCACTGTGGCAAGACACAGCTGTGCCGCCGACCAGAAAAATCCAGCCAGTGCGACTCTTACCATCTGGACTGCCGGCCCAATCACTGTCGGTGTAGCCCACTACGACGACGGACGGCTGACGGCGGAACATGAGATCTCGCCGAGGGGTCGAGACGACATAGCGCAGTACTCGGATCGCGGCCTCAAAGTGGAGGTGACGCGGCTCCTGAGATAACTGGGCCAGGAGGTTGACGGCGAACGCGATGTCTGGACGCGTCGTCGTTGCCATGAACATCAGCGACGCGATGACCCGCAGATATGTGGTCACATCAACTGGCTCCCCCACAACAGCTGAATCGTGACTTTTCAGCTTCACCTGGCCATCGGGTGACATGGGTGAGGATGCGCTAGGCACGAGGGGCAAGTCCTCGGCGAAGCGAGTGGACAGGGTCTGCACATAGGTAGCCTGGTGGACGTGCAGGACGCCCTGGGAGCGATCGTGCTCGAGCTCCATGCCCAAGAAGACTCGGGCAGACCCGAGATCCTTCATGTGGTAGGCGGCGTGTAGTAGGTCCTTGACGCGCTGGATGGTTGCCGCGTCTGGCGACGCAATGAGGAGATCGTCGACGTAGACCAGAACCGCGGCGAAGGTCTGGCCTTACGGGCTGACAAACAGTGCGGGGTCAGCGTTGCTGCGCTGGAGGCCGCCACGGAGAAGTGTACTGCTGATCTCCTGGTTCCAGCACCGAGGCGACTCCTTCAGGCCATAGAGGGCCTTCCGCAGCCGCCAAACTTTCCCAGTGCCGTCGTCGAAGCCTGGGGGCTGTGTCATGTAGAGCTCCTCACCCTCCAGTGAGCCATGGAGGAATGCGTTGCTCACGTCCATCTGATGCAGCTCCCACCCGTGCTGGGCAACCAGGCTGAAGTTCGCCCGGCTAGTGGAGAACCGGCCAACTGGGGCGAAGATCTGGTCGTAATCGACCCCAGGGACTTGAGCAAACCTGCTTGCTGTGAGACGGGCCTTGTACTTGACCAAGGATCCGTCAGGCTTCCACTTACGCCGCAAGACCCACTTGGCACCAATGGCCTTCCGACCTGGAGGGAGGTCAATGAGGGCATACACGTGGTGCTTTCGGATACTAGCGAGCTCCTCAGCACAGGCAGCATCCCAGTGTGCGGCCTCAGGGGAGGCTCGAGCCTCGCGTAGGGTGGAAGGGTCCTCTGGAAGCGTTGTGGACCGGACTGAGAGGGCGTGTGCATCACGAGCCCCAGGTGGGACGCATGCGAGTGCAGCCACAACAGCATGCCGATGCTCGTGATGAAGCATGGCGTACCCCAATGCAGAGCCCGGGTGAAGGTCTGCGATGATGGCAGAAGTGGTCAGGCCGAGAGCCTTTGTGCCAGGGTCCCCACTCACGACCGTGGGAGTGGAGGAGACACGTGGAGCCACAAGAGGTCGAGGTGCCACGGGACATGGAGCGACGGTCTGCGCGCTCACTGTCGGCCGAGGTCGGAGGCTGCCGCCCGGGCCACGTGTGTAGCGCGGTCGGGCAGACGATGGTGCTGAGTCCGACAGGCCGACGGAGGCGGACGGGGCTACTGGTCCGGAGGAGCCAGCAGACGCAACAGGCATTGCTGGGCCAGAGGGGCCAGCGGACACAGCTGGGGCTGCCGGCCCGGAGGGGCGAGCGGACGCGACTGGGGCTGCAGGCCCGGAGGGGTGAGCGGATGCGATCGGGGCTGCTGGCCCAGAGGGGCCAGCGGACGTGACTGGGGCCGTCGGCCCGGAGGGGCCATCGGAAGCGACTAGGGCTGCCGGCTCGGAGGGGCCAGCGGACGCGACTGGGGCTGTCGGCCTGGAGGGGCCATCGGAAGCGACTAAAGCTGCTGGCCTGGAGGGACCAGCGGACACGACTGGGGCTGTCAGCCCGGAGGGGCCAGCGGACGCGACTGGGGCTGCCGGCCCGGAGAGGCCAGCTGACGCGACTTGGATTGCCGGCCCGGAGGGGCCAGTAGACGCGACTGGGGCAGCTGGCTCGGAGGGGCCAGCGGACGCGATTGGGGCTGCCGGCCCGCAGGGGCCAGCGGACGCGACTGGGGCTGCCGGCCCGGAGTGGCCAGCAAACGCGACTTGGGCTGCCGGCCCGGAGGGGCCAATAGACGCGACTGGGGCAGCTGGCTTGGAGGGGCCAGCGGACGCGACTGGGGCTGTCGGCTCAGAGGGACGGAGCAATGTGTTACCTGGAAGCGACAAGACGGAGGACGGACTCACCACTCCCCCACGTGACGAGAGGGACACGGACGAGGCGGAGCGGATGAGGTCGTGGGGAAATAGGTCCTCAAAGAAGAGGGCATCGCGGGACTCAACGATGTAGTGTCGGGATGAGTCCCAGAAGCGCCATGCCTTGGACTTACGAGACACGCCGAGAAAGGTGCAAGGGCGTCCGCGGGGGGCGAGCTTGCCACCCTGCTGTGGGGCGGGCAACCACACAACGGCTGCGCAGCCCCAGACGCGAGCCGGGTGGAGGTCAGCACGCCGCCCGCACGAGTGCTGATAGGGCGTGGACTAGCGGGGAAGGGGACCGTGGAGAACCCGGTTCCAGACCCAGGTCATGTAGGCCATGGCTTCAAAATAGAAGCCATCGGAGAGACCGGACTCGCCCCGCATGGTGCGGATGTCGTCGGCCATGGTACGGTTCCACCGCTCGAAGACGTCGTTCTGGGCGGGTGTGTACGGCGCAAACGTCTCATGGCGGATACCGCGGGAGGCGAGAAACGTCGTGGCCTCACCCAGGTACTCGCGACCGCGATCGGAGCGAAAGCGGCGAAGGGGCCGGCCACACTCGCGCTCCGCGAGGACAAGCCAGTCTTGAATGGTTCGGGTGACATCAATCTTCTGTCGAAGGTAGAATACCCAACGGTAGCGAGAGTAGTCGTCCGTAAGAGTGAGGACGTAGCGGCCATGCTCACCGACGGACTCGGTGGGGAGAGGGCCCATGACGTCCGAGTGGACAAGGTCAAGGGGGGCATACGCACGGGAGGAAGATAGGGGGTACGTGGACCGGTGCATCTTCCCCTCAGCGCAGTCAATGCACTCAGTGGGGCACGGGAGAGGGAAAGTCTCCGGATCAAGGCCCTTGGCCGGCTGGGTGCGGAGCATGCTTTCTACTACGGCAGAGTGGACGTGGCAAAGGCGGTGGTGCAAGAGGCGGGTGTGCTGAGGAGAAAGCGTGCTGGTAACTAACACATGACCGGTCGCAGCTGACGGGGAGGAGATGGGAGGGGAGGAGGAGAGACGGGGAACGTGCCACAAGCTGCCACAGGCGGTGGAGTGCAGTACGACAAGACGTGACGGACGCAACGACATAGTGCAGACACCACGTTAGTGCACAACGTCCATGCTCATGCGGTCAAGGGCAGTCACGGACAGGAGGCTAAGCTCGAGACCAGGGACGAAGAGAACATCAGTCAAAAAGATGTCAACGGCCGGACCGCAGAAACGAACAACGCCTACCCCACGGATAGGCAACACCTGTCTGGAGCCCGTCCGGACACCGGAGACATCGCCGACAGGACCGAGCATACTGAAGGCCTCGCGAGAGGCCGTCATGTGATGCGTGGCCCCGGAGTCGATGATCTCGGTCTCAGCAGGGTCCTGGACAGGGGTCGCCAGATCAGTCACAATCACATGGCAGCAAGCGAGGGACGCGGACACGGTGGAAGGAGGTGCGAAACAAGACTGCCAGTCGTCAAGCCATGCAATGTCGTCAAGGAGTGGGGTCGGGGAGATCACGCGAGACGACGAGACAGACAAGGGAATGGGACACGACCGTAGCTCAGTCTCAGTCATGCAGGGATGGGCCGAAGGGCAAGAGGTGACGCAACTCGCACTTCCCTGGGGAGGAGGGCGAGGGAGGCCAAGCTAGAGCGCGATGAACTGCTCCAGCTGACGCTCTTGGGATGACGGTCCTGGAGTGTAGACGAAATACGGAGTGACAGCACCGGAGCTCGGGTAGTAGGAGGGCTGAGCCGACGAAGGAAGCGGAGGTGCCGACGGCTGAGGGTAGTACTGCTGCGGGTAGTACTGCTGCGGTGCGGGTGTCTGCAGGACAGGCGGAGCTGTCAGAGTGGCAGAGGTGCTGGACGAGGTCGGAGTGGTAGGACCAGCAGCAGCGACGGCGGCGGAGGCGAGGCGGCGCTCCCGTTGGTGTTGCATGGTGGCGATGATGCAGGCCTCGTCCGTCGGGAGAGGGCACGTGTATCACCCGTGCCCGGGCTGGCCACAGTTGTGGCAGACCGAGCCACTACCGCTGGAACCGGTCGATGACTGCTGCTGCTGCTGTTGCAATGGACCCATGCCCTTCTTGTTCCGGCTTTTCTTCTTCTTCCCCAAGGGCGATGGGGTAGCTGCAACGGGGGAGGCAACGACCACGGAGGCAACGGCAGGGGCAGCGACGGTAGGGGATGCAAGGGCCTCCGCGCGATGGAGCTGGGACTCCTGGCGAGCTTCTTCCATGTGGAGGAAGAGCTCATATGCCCAGGGCATGAGGGTGCCCTGGGCCTCCATGGTGGAGGGTACGTCCTGAGGGTAGTGGACGAAGACGTCAGCGTATGCGCTAGTGGCGCCGCGCTTGATGGTGAGGAGCGCGGACAGAGGGGACGGAGCAGATTTGCTGAGTCAAAGGAGGATGTCCTCAGCCTGCTGCTAGCAGGCAGTGACCGTCTTGGTCTCCCCCATGTACAGGGAGTTGAACTCCCGGAGCAGACGACTGATCTCAGCATCGTTGGACAGGCGATGGGGTCTGGTGAGGACGTGCCATGCGGCTGCAGGGTCTGGAATGTCGCCAGCGGTGAAATCGCCGAGGAAGGGCTCCAGGGCAAGGCGGGAAGCTGGGGGGGTGATTGGTACAAGGGCGCGGACGGCACGACCTGCGTCATATAACTGATCGGCCTGGGTGGAGTCATAAGGGAGGGTGTGCTAGGCCCACAGACCCTTACCCTATGCCCAGATCCAGAAGCTAAGCTCCTAGCTCCGGATCTGCTTGCCGGCCTGAAGCGGTGGCGGCGGTGTCTCAAAGTCCTTCTACCTACGGCCGGCACCCAGAGTGGGGCCAAGGACGGAGGTCACTGTCTGCCATTGGTGCTGAGTCTACTTCTATGCTAGGTAGTACGTGGCGGCGGACACAACGGGGCTAGCGTGCCCTGGAGGGATGAACGACGGCAACGTGCTGGTGGCGGTTTGGGAGGCGACTGGCTGTAGCGCTGCAAGCTGCTCTGTCAAGGCGGCGAGTTGTTGCTGAAGAGCAGCAAGTGGGTCAGGGTTGCCGCCAACGTTACCAGTGGGTTGCTGCTGCTGCTGCTGTTGCTGCTGTAGGGGCGGCGGCTGTTGCTGCTGCAACGGCGGTGGCTGCTGCTGTATGGGCGGCGGCTGCTGCTGCTGCAGCGGCGGTGGCTGCTGCTGTAGAGGCGGCGGCTGCTGCTGCTGCAACGGCGGCGGCTGCTGCTGCTGAGGCGACGGCGGTTGTTGTTGCTGCTGATCGGGCTGCTGCTGGTGCGGCGACGACAGCTGTTGTTGCCGTGGCTGCGACGGCTGCTCCTGCTGCTACGACGGCGGCAGCTGCTGCTCCTGCGGCGGCGGCGGCTGCTGTTGCTACAGCGGCAGCGGGTGCTACTGCTGCTACTACTGCTGCTGCAGCAATCATTGCAAGAAAGGAGGGGTAGGGGTCCCCCCACCAGAGGAGGACCCCTCCTCACCGGGACTACCAGCCATGTCTTAGCGTCCCTTGTTATTTTTTTCTTTGTGTTGCTGATGTCAGCAGGAGATTGGGGCAGTGGGGAGTCTACCCACCCCTTTGGCCTTTCCCCTTTCCCCTTTTCCCCCTCTTCCTTTTTTTGTGTGTTGATGACGTCAGTAGTGACATCAGCAGTGACCTCAGCAGAGGGGTGCTGACGTCAGCAGCGGTGGATGTTGGGGCTACCGCTCTTGCTGTTGGTGCTGATGCTGCTACAGGCGCTGCTGCTGCTGCTGTTGCTGTTGCTGCTGCTGCTGCTGCTGCTCCTCCTGCAGCTGCTGCTGCTATTGCTGCTGCTACTGCTGCTGTTGCTACTGCTGCAACTGTTTGCTGCTACTGCTGCTGTTGATACTACTATTGCTGCTGCTGCTACTGCGGTTGTTGCATTTGCTGCTACTGTTGCTGCTGATGTTGCAGTTGTAGCTGTTGTTGCTACGAGCTGCAGCAGCTGTTGTGGCTGCTGCAGCTCGCTCCTGCTGCTGAGCGCTGTTGCAGCTGTTGCGTGCTGCAGTAGCTACTTGTTACAGCTGCGAGCTGCTGCTGCGAGCTGCGAGGGTGGGGAATTTTTTTGTTGCCTTTTTTTGTTTTTTTTTTTTTCTTGTCAAAACGGGCAGCAGCCCGCTGTCTCTTGCGAGCAACGGGCTGCTGCTCGCTTGGCAGCAGCGAGCTGCTGCTCGCTGGCAGCAACGGGCTGCTGCTCGCTGCTTTCTCCTTACGAGCAGCGAGCAGCAGCAGCCGCGGCTGGCAGCCGCCAGCTACTGCTCGCTGCTGCTGCTTCTGTAGCTGGCCGCTGCTGCAGCTCGCTACAGCAGCTGTTGCAGCCCGCTGCTGCTGCTGCACGCTGTTGTAGCTGCTGCGTGCTGCGGCTGCTGCTTGCTGCCGCTGCGGGCTGCTGCTTGCTGCCGCTGCAGGCTGCTGCTGCGGGCTGCTGCTGCGCGTTGCTGCTGCTGCTACTGTTGCGAGCTGCTACTGCTGCGGGCTGCTGCAAGCTGCTGCTTCTGCCTGCTGCTGCTGGTGGTGCCAGTCACTGCACTTGGGTGACGTTGCCACTTGCGTCGTCGTCCACAGACGTCAGACGCCGCCTGCCGCTCACCTCCTCGCGTCACGTGTGGGAGTCAGTGCTGCCGAAAACTTTTGGCAGCATTTCCCCTCGCCCAGTGGCCGTGGGAAAAAATCTGACGCCGCCACCAGGAGGGTCAATGCTGTCGGAAAAAATCCGGTAGCATTTCCCCTGCACTGGCGCGTATAGGGGTCCGCCGACGTTGTCTGGCACCTGTTCGCCAGTCTTCTGTTGCTGCTGCTACGCTGTGGCTCTGATACCAAAAAGGAAAGTCTCTGTAGCAGGTTGGGACAGCAGCGTTGTCGATGCAGCGTGCGGGCTTCCACGCTCGTTGCTTAAGTCAGCTGTCCCCTCAGTCTGCTGCTCTAGAGTCTAAGTCTAGAACCTCTGGGTTTGTGCCTCAGAAACGCGCGCACCAGAGTTAGCACCGGAAAGCAGTTGAAAACTGATAGTAACTGATTAGGAATGAAGAATAAACAACAATGGGAGACCCCTCCAAGCTCTAACCCCCCCCACTAGTGTAGAAGTTGTTACTCAACTAACCAGCCAATCAGAAAATAGCTGTGGACCTATTTTCTGGCAGGCAGGGTTTTCTCGGTGAGCCCTGCCAGACGCCCGACAGCCCAAAACCCGGGCGTCGTCCGTTTTGCCTGAAAACTGGACCATACCGTAATACTGACNTCTGGAAGCTCTGGGTTTGTTACTCAGAAACGCGCGCGCCAGAGTTAGCGCCAGAAAGCAGCTGAAAACTGATAGTAACTGATTAGGAATGAAGAATAAACAACAATGGGAGACCCCTCCAAGCTCTAACCCCCCCCACTAGTGTAGAAGTTGTTACTCAACTAACCAGCCAATCAGAAAATAGCTGTGGACCTATTTTCTGGCAGGCAGGGTTTTCTCGGTGAGCCCTGCCAGACGCCCGACAGCCCAAAACCCGGGCGTCGTCCGTTTTGCCTGAAAACTGGACCATACCGTAATACTGACGCTGCGAACGCATTCGTGCAGTCAGAATCATCTAGAAAAATAGTAGCGAAGAGTTATGGCTGCCCGAACCCAGGCAGTGCCTACGGTGGTCTGTGACGCCGAACAGGACCATGCAGCACGCAACACGGACCCTAGGCAGAGCATGACGACGCAGACGCGACGGGACTCGCTGGACGCATGCAGACAGCACTTTGCGGTAGCGGTGACCGCCGGCGGCACGACTGCCGAGGCCTGCCGATGGAGCTGAGCATGTCGCCGGAGAGAGGAGGCTCCAGCGAACTGTGAGTAGACCTCCACGTGCGTCGGCTCCACCGGATGACGCTCCATAAGCGTCGAGTCTCGCCGTCAGTCATCTGCACGCCGATGTACACAAGCCGGGAGGACACAACAGAGCACAATGAGGGATGCACAAAAACCAACAGACTACAGCATTGACGATAGACGAGGTGAGGTGATGTTGATGGTCCACACCGGATTGTGTGGATGAGAAACAAATCGGTTCCATGGGGGTGAAGTCAATAAGCTTGCATACCACCACCAAGCGCGTGGCAAGCTTTCTTGAAGTCGAGCGTGAGATGAGTGTGTTGGTTTTTACTCACATCTCTCATTGTGCTCCGTTGTGTCCTCCCAGCTTGTGTACATCGGCGTGCAGATGACTGACGGCGAGACTCGACGCTACTTGAGTGTCGTCCGGTGGAGCCGACGCATGCTGAGGACTAGACGCAGTTTGTTGGAGCCTCCTCCATCCGCTGACGTGCTCAGCTCCATCGGCAAGCCTCGTCGGTAGGGCCGTCGACGGTCACTGCCACTGCGGATGCTGTCTGCATGCGTCTAGTGCTGGATCTGATTGTACTAATGCGTCTGTAGCGTCCTGCTCTGCTTAGGATCCAAATCTCATGTTAGCGTGACACTAGTGTCACCAGGGACTAATGTATTCGCTGCCTAGGTTTGGGCAGCCAGAACTCCTCAATATTATTTCTCTAGTTGATTCTGACAGTACGACTGCGTTTGTAGCGTTGGTATTATGGTATAGTCCAATTTTCAGGCAAAACGGATGACGCCCGGGTTTTGGGCTCTTGGCCGCCTGGCAGGGCTCACAGAGAAAACCTGCCAGCCTGAAGATAGAGCTATTTTCTAATTGGCTGGTGAACTGAGTAACAAGCTCGACAGAGCTGGGGGAGGCTAGTTCTTGGAGGGGTCTCCAATTGTGTCTCATTCTTCAATCCGAATCAATTACTTCCACTTTCCAGCTGCTTTCTGGCGCTAACAATGGCACGCGCATTTCTGAGTAACAAACCCAGAGCACTCAGGCTTGGACTCTAGAGTGGCAAACTGAGGGGACAACAGACTAAGCAACGAGTATGGAAGCCGGCACGCTGCATCAACAACGCTGCTGCCCCAACTTGGTGTGTAGGATTTCAAGCTGAGTGAAGGAACCTCATCAGCGATGTTCGTGCGAGAGGGCATGCTGCACGAAACAAAATTTGTCAGATAGTTCTTGACGAGGTGGAAAGACAACAAAGAAAGTGTTGTGTTGGTCATGTGA
Source organism: Penium margaritaceum (assembly GCA_023375785.1). Taxonomy (NCBI): domain Eukaryota; kingdom Viridiplantae; phylum Streptophyta; class Zygnematophyceae; order Desmidiales; family Peniaceae; genus Penium; species Penium margaritaceum. Next base: position 228,916 of record SZWC01001571.1, on the reverse strand, counting down.
TTGTAGCAATGCAAGAGCTTTGGTTGCGGTTGCGCCTAGGCAACAGCAAGGAGTCTAGGGGCAAGGCATGTGGGAGCAACAAATGTCATGGGCAAAGGAAAATGGCCATGAACGACGCAGATTGCGTGGAGTTAGAAAACCCATGAAGTCACCAAGTCACACGGCACCGTGTGGTTAGGTGACGGGGTGGGAGCCGATGAGCAAGCAAGCGACAAACTCGATCTTGCTCGCGACACTCCCCCACCGTGCTAGGAGTGTACAACCCCCCCCCCCCCCCCCCCCCCC
>SZWC01001571.1:175759-228557 GCA_023375785.1 Penium margaritaceum | reverse complement strand
CCCCCCCCCCCCCCCCCAAGGTGATTTCACTTTCTAATATCTCAATTCACGACCAGAAAGAGCAAGACCCAGGCTGAACCCAACTACCATTGTCACAACCAATGTTAAACATGGCACACGATTGTTCTGATGACACGGGCTACTGCACGTTGGGTCTGTTGATTACCAACATCGATGAGGGCGTTGCTTCAAGGAAGTCTTCTTGCTCAGTCACCTGCATCAGTGGGTGTGGATTGTGCAATGAGGCTAGAGGTCACCACATTCCATAAAGCAACAATCCCCATGACCTGCAGCCGACACACACGTAGACGCACACACAAGGGACAACGGTCACGAGACGTGACACACACTGGACTGTACACAAGAGCATGAGACAGACAACTGAGCAGGGAACATCACGTGTGCAAAGAAGACCAACAGCGTGGACTGCTGTCTTAAAGACATTGCTACTGTGTGCCTTCGTGAGGAAGTCAACTCTCTGCTGTCGGGTATCAACCCGGACGATCTGGACATCACCTACGGCAACACGCACATGCACAAAATGATGTTCAACATTGATATGCTTTGTGTGTGTATGATACATGCCATCATATTCCACAATTGCCTTGGTGCTCTGGTTGTCACAGCGCAATGTGATGCAACGTATGGGTACACACAACTGCCGTAAAAGTCGACATAACCAGCTGCTCTCACATGTCCCTGCACCCAACGCAACATACTCGGCTTCACTGGAACTGTGGGCCACACATCCCTGCTTGCAGCTTTTCCACGACACAACGCTCCCCCCAACAAGGAAAATGTAGCCAGTTTGACTACGGGCGTTAGCATCGTGAGCCCAGTCGCTTTCAGTGTAGCCGTCCACCACCACAGACGGCTTTGCCCAATAACGGAGACCTGTTCGAGCAGTGGACACTACGTATAGCACAACACGCAGAGATGCCTCCATATTTCGCGCAGATAGGCACTGGGAGAACTGTGCAAGAAAGTTCACAGCGAAGGCGACATGTGCTCTGGTTGTGGTTGCAAGATAAATAAGACACCCAATCACGCGCAACTAGTTCGTCACATCAATCGTCTCCCCTAGCTTTGACACGTCCACTGCCTTCAGGAGCCTCCAACCAGCTGGGGTCATGGACGTGGATGCTGTGGGCACTGCAGTGAGGAAGGGAGCGAAGTGCTCGCCAAGGGTACTAATGTACGCTGTTTGGTGGACATGGAGCATGAGCCGAGAGTGGTCGCGCTCGAGCTCCATCCCAAGGAAGATGCGGGCTAGCCCAAGGTCCTTCATCTTGTACGTCTACTGCAGTAGTGACTTGGCTGCTCTGACATACTCCTGGTTGGGTGACGCAAGCAGCAAGTTGTCGACATAGACAAGGATGGGGACGAAAGGAGCTGAGCCAGTGGTGACGAAGAGAGATGGGTCTACCGTGCTACGGTTGTACCCACCCTTCTCCAGGGTTGACGTGATCTCCTAGTTCTAGTACCGAGGTGACTTCTTGAGGCCATAGAGGGCCTTCCACAAGTGCCAGCCCCTGTTGGTGCCATCAAAGAAGCCCAGGGGCTAGACCATGTTGATCTCCTCATCCAGCAGTCCATGTAGGAAAGCGTTCAAATCCATCTGCTCCAGTTCCCAATCATACTAGGCAACAAGACTCAGCAGCGCTCGTGTTGTGGTGTAGTGCCCGACTGGTGCAAAGGTCTCATTGAAGTCAATGCTAGGGTCTTGTGAGAAGCCCTTTGCGGTAAGACGAGCCTTATACTTGTCCAACGTGCCATCGGGCCTGTACTTTTGGCGAAACACCCATCGGGCATCAATGGCCTTGCGTCCTGGTGTGAGATCTACCAACTTGTAGACAGCGTGGTCATCCAGAGTCTTAAGCTCGCCTCGCATGGCGGCACCCAGTGCTGAGCATCAGGGGTCATGCGAGCCTGCCGAGCCGTCGTGGGCTCAGATGCAGGAGGGGCGACACGAGACGCGGCGTTACAATCTGCAATGCTGCCCTGAGGAGCAGCGGCCAAAGCCCGGGCATGCTCTGTAGTGAGTAATGCATAGCCTAGGGCTGAGCTGGGGTGCACGAATCCAGTGGCTAAGCCAAGCGCATCCAGACCTGTGGGTACAACAGGGGACTGGGTGTTGTGTGTTGGAGGTGGACGAGTGGAGGATGTGGAGGCTGTACTGGTGCGGTGTGGCAGGGTGCGAAGACACCCGCCGCGGAAAAAAGGGGAGACAAGCGCAGGGTCGGTGGGCTCCTCTGACATGGGCGAGTATGTGATAGGTGCGGATAACGAAGCAGGGTCCGCCGGGCTGGCCGGAGCGGAGGCCTTATGGATTGGGGACATAGACATAGGAGCGGACGAAGACATGACAAGGGACGCCGGTGTACTGGATGAACTTGATGATGCTTGGGGAAGGGAGACCGGCGTGGAAGGCGACCTTGACGACGGAGCTGGGTCCGAGGGTGTGGGTTGTAGAGGAGCAACCGCAGTGCCTGGAGAACCCAAACCAGGACCGACTTCCCCCTCCAGCCGAGAGAGTGGGCAAAGGGAGTCAGCAGGAGGGAGGCAAGCAAGGTCGTGAAGAAAGACCAACTCGAAGAACAAGGCGTCACGGGACTCAACGACGCGCTGACGCACGGGGTCCCAAAACCGCCAGGCCTTCGACTGGGAAGAGATGCCCAAGAAAGGACAAAGATGGCCACGTTGGGCAAGCTTGCCGTCACAAAGATCATTGGGCAACCACACAACGGCTATGCTCCCCCAGACACGAGACAAACTAAGGTCGGCACGGGTGCCAGACCAACGCTCGAAGGGCGTGACAGTGTGAAGAAGAGGTCCATGGGGGACACGATTCCAGACTCAAGTCATGTAACACATCGCCTCAAAGGTGAACAACGACGGGAGACAGGAATTGGACAGTAGGGTACAAACACCATCAGCAAGAGTGTGATTCTAGTGCTCGAAGATATCGTTTTGCTGGGGTGTATACGGAGCCGATGTTTCCACCCCCTTAGACTCAACGAAACGGACGGTGGGCCCAAGGACATCACCGCCACGGTCATTGCAAAAAACACGCAAGGACCGCTAACAGGCACACTCAGCCTGGACAAGCCTAGTCGCTATGAAATAACTGACGTCGCTCTTCTGGCGAAGAGAGAAGACCCAAGGAAAACAGGAGAATTCATCTGTGAGGCAAAGGAAATAACACCCCACATCCCCTAGCAGATCATGGGGTAGGGGATCCTTGTCATCCGCATGCACACGGTCAAGGGGGTGAGAGGAACAAGACTCAGAGTCAGAGGACGGGGTACGGTGCATTGTATCCCGGGCACAGTCAAGACAGGAGGTGGGACAAGGAGAAGGGAAGGAAGAAGGTGACAATCCAAGAGCAGGATGAAGGCGGAGCATGCAGGCGATGGCATCAGTGTGGACATGAGCAAGGCGACAATGCAACAAGTGGACATGCTCAGGGGAGAGAGATGGTGCAACATGAGCAAGTGCAGAACCGTTAGCGGGGTTCGGGGCAAGCAGGGGCACACAATAGAGTTTGTCGCACTTAAGGCCAGGGAAGACAACACGGCTAGACAAACAATGACAGACAGTACCAACCTTGCGACTAGCAGAGAAGTCCATGCCTTGATCATCTAGGGACGACACCGACAGCAGAATGAGTTCCAACGAGGGAACATAGAGCACGTCAGGCAAGAACAAGACACCATTGGGGCCAACAAAACAAACAACACCAATGCCCTGAACAGGGAGAAGCTGACAAGACCCAGTACGCACAAAGAGATCAGTACCAGCCGGGCCCAACGAGACGAACGACGAACAAACATATGGCATGTGATGGATGGTCCTGGAATCTAGAACCTAAAGCCACCCAACTCACGGACAGGGCCAAGGACACCACATGTTGTCACGGTACCAACAGGGAACGTAGAGAGGGAGGATGGATCACAGGCAGCAAGAGAGCGTGGTAGTCCAACAAGCTGCCAGTGCTCGGCCCAAGGAACAGAGACGCAACCGGATCCAAGCACATGATCGAGGGGTCCCCACAAAGCACAACATCATTCTGACAAGTTGGACCTCTGGCCAAAGACGCACTAATCTCACCTCCCTCATCGCAAAGGCGTATGAGCTGCAGAAGAGACTGCTCCAGCTACCGCTCGCCATCGCCAATGACCAAAGGGGTAGGAGACGCGGTAGACCCCCCTCGAGAATGGAGGAAACCACGACGGAGCTATGTAGCCAGAGGAGGGAGGGCCGACGTAGGCTGGTGCACCATAGGGTGGCGGCAAGCCCCACGGGTACGGGACCGGAGGTGCAGGAGGAGGAACGCCGGTGGTGGAGTAAGCCCGAGTGGAGGAGGTGGAAGTGGAGGCAGAGGAGGAGACAAAACTGGAACCAGAGCTGGACGTCGTGAAGGCACCGGAGGTGCGAGTCCAATGAGCGCGCACGGCACGAGCAAGGCGCAGGCCATCCGGGGGAGCTGGGCAAACCGGGCGGAGTGCTTGTCGGACCCGTAGTTCCAGCAGACCATAGCGCCAGGAACACAAGTAGGGTTGGCAGGGGGCTTCTCCTTGTCCCTGCCCCTGCCACGACCCCTACCCCAACCACGTCCTTGGGCAGCTAGGGCCGACGCAGTGGAGGCTACTGAGGAGAAGGAGGAGGAAGAGGACTTCGAGGTCGAGGAGGGTGACGAGGTGGTGGTGAGTGCAGCGACGCCAGTGGCGGAGGAGCGGTGCAGCCGGCGGTTCTATAGACTGGCCCACCAGGCAGCAAGGCGATCGGCAGCGAAGTCCCAAAGAGCACCGACACCGGGAGGAGACTTTGGTGGGACAGGCTGTGAGGCAAGGCACTGCAGCTTAGTAGGGATGACGTTCGGGAGAGGTCAGAGAGCTCAGGAATGAGCTCGTTGACCATGGTGAGGACAGCCGAACAATATTCCTTGGGCTGCATCCCCTAGCTCACGAAGGAGTTTTAGACCGCGTGCCCAATAGGCATCAGTGGAGTCACCGGCGCGCACGAGGAGAGTGTCAAACTGGACTGTCAAAGGACTGTGAGTGGCCTGACCGGTGAATGTGGTGCGGCGGCAAAGCATGGAATAGGCACCAAGTGCATCTGCAGGGCACCCGGCCGAGGGGTCAGAGTTGAATTTGATGACGTCATAAACCAGGTGCTTAGGCGCCGCGGCAATGAGAGCACAGACTACGCGGGTAGCTTCAACAGGGACGGGGATTAAGGAAGAGGAAGGGTCAGAGGAGGAGTAATACTCCCAAAGCCGTTCCCCTTGAGCCCAAGAGCTGAAGTGCACCTCCCAGGAGGAGCAGGGAAGGCTTGAGGTGAGCACTGGGGACTGAAAGAAGAATTCATGCTGGCGGGGTGCTGTGACAGCAGAGGCATTGGCAGCAGAGGTCTGAGCAGAAGAAGATGTGGAAGAGGGGGCACCAGAGCAGGTGTTAGCAGCACATAAGCGAGACAGCAAAGGCGGTAGGCAGACGCTTAAGCACAAGGGCAACAACTTTGTCACCAAATGCTGTGCGATTGTCCTCAGCAAGCTTGAGGCGAGCCTCAGCTTCACGCTAGGCCTCAAGAGCTCGGTTGAGCTGCCGCTGCAGGTCAGCTATGACGGCATCTTTGTCACACAACATGGTGACAAAGAAGGGGCTCCGCCAAATTATTTTGGCAGAGTTTTCCCCGCCCCAGTGGGCGTGGAAAAACTAAGAGGTGCCTTACGCAGGCGTAGGCACTGCTCCAAGACGATTCCCAGCCCCAATGCAACCCAAAATAGAAGGAGCAAAAGGAGCAAGAGATGCAATGCATGCAAGGTGCACACTCAAGAGGAGGGAGGAGAGCGTAGGAATGCAAGAAGGGGTGGAATAGCTGCAGCTTCAGTGTTGGAGAGAATGGACACTGCGGACGCGACTGAGACAAGGAAGGTGAGGGCTCCAGTCAAAGTGGTTGTGCCCAGAGAGATGAAAAAAACACAGATTGAGGTAGTTGCAGTCACTAGACTGACAGACACGGATGACGAGGATGATGCGGATGTGTCTGCTGCGAATGTGGAGTTGCGAACAGATGCTGCAGCGGCTGCAATGGCGAATGCAGCAGAGGAGGTGGCGGAGGCAACAACTGCTGCAGTAGCCGAAACCTGGGTGCCAATGTTAGCAGTAGCTGCTGCAACAGGTCCACGCACCAGGGCAGCCTTGGTGTAGGATTCGGTGGCACGTCCAGCTGACGTAGACGCTGGGGCACGTGCTGCACAGGCCGCCGCTGCAATGGTTGCTGATGTTGCCGCGGCTGCGTTTATGACCATGGACGCAGCATGAGTGAGCACGTTGTCGAGGTAGATAGCGTCACGATGGAGGGCGGCGTGGAGGTCGGCCGTGGTAGATCATAAGTAGCAAAGTCAGCACCCTCCAAGAATCCACAATAGGTGTGAGGGGACGGAGGGCGTACAGGAGTCTTTTGGGGAAAGGTGGAGGAGTCAAGCATGAGACTCCCGCCTCTGGTACAAGGCCGACGTCGCTCACGGAGTGCCACACACCCCTCCTCACGGGCGGCCTCGACGGGGACAGAGTGGAAGGCCCTGTGTCGCGCCAACATGACCGATGCCGCTACCAAGGTGGCAGGAGCAGACGACGAGAGCAGCTGCGTTGCTTAGCTGCTGCTACCGAAGCCTCTACGATGTGCTTAGAGAAGCAGTTGTGGGTGGGGAGGTACGGCCGAGCCACCGACGGTTGCATCTAAGTCTGTTGCTGCCAGGGTACGGCGCTGTTGCTGCCAAGCAGGGTCGAGCGTGACAGAGAATGCAGCCATCTCGCCGCCAAATTTGTGGCGGGACAATGAGAGCACGGATGCTGCGGGATGTGAGAAGCAGTTGTAAGCCAAGCCCGGGCTAGAAGCCCAAATTCGGCTGGGTAGAGGTTCGCAACAGAGCAGAGGGCTACAGCAAGGCAGGGGTTGGTCCGCCGCCGTCAAAGGATGGTGGCGGGACTGTGTGGAGCCGTAGGAGGCAAAAACAGCTGCCCCATGAGAACTGATGCAGCCTAGGCCTACATGGAAGGCTGCAAGGAAAGGAGGAAGTCGCAAGAGAGTAGCTTAGAAGGCGGAAGCGGCGGCGAGAGTGGCGGCCATGACGGGGATGCCAACAACGGTCCCTAGGAGGGGACGACAGCTAGATGCGTCGCCATTGTCTGCGATAGCTTTGCTTCCCCCACACCGCTCTGATAAGAGTAGGCAACAACAAGGAGCCTACGGGCAAGGACTGTGGACTGCAACTATCATGGACAAAGGAACTGTCATGGACAAAGGAAAACGGCCATGAACGACGCAGATTGTGTTAGGAAAAACCTAGAAGTCAAGTCACCAATTCACACGGCACCATGTGGTTAGGTGACGGGGTGGGAGCCGACGAGCGAGCGAGCAACGAGCTCGATCTTGCTCACGGCCCTTCCCCACCGCGCTAGGAGTTGACAAGCCCCCCCAAGGTGATTTCACTTTCTAATATCTCAAGTCACGACCAGCAAGAGCAAGACCCAGGCTGAACCCGACTACCATTGTCACAACAAATGTTGAACACGGCACACGATTGTGCCGATGACACGGGCTGCTGCACGTTGGGTCTACTGATCACCAACAGCAATGGAGGCGTTTCTTGAAGGAAGTCTTCTTGCTCAGTTGCATGCATCAGTGGGAGTGGAGTGTGCAACAAGGCTAGAGGTCACCACATGCCATAAACCAACACTGCTATGGCGATGGAGTTAGAGGACGAGAGTGCTCAGCCAAGGGGATGGGGATTGTTGGTGTTTCGTCAGTTCCCGTTGTTGGTTATAGGTGTAACACACGGAAGTGACCTCCTAACTTTACTCACACACACGCTCGCGCACCGTCATTATAGGTGATTGACATGGATTAAAAATCTTGAGTGCAACAGTGTGAAACTTCATGGAGCACACAAGTCGTGGCTCCACAACCGACTGCACGATTCGTGGTGACAACACCAACATTGGATTTATGGGGAGCTTGCCTGCAGTGATTAAAAGCTGACATGCTCTGTACTCTTACATCCAAGCATGTGGCACACATTCGCAGGGATGCATGCATCCACATACGCTCGTGGTCGATGTTGTTTCAGTTTCTTTCTCATGCATATTTTAGGCTAGTGTTGTCCGGCTACTAATCCCTCGGGACCACGCATTCGGTTTATACTGGCGCGTGAGAAACCACCTGGAGCTCGTTCGTTCTAGGGTTGGGCTGGATCCTTGGGTGGCGTCCGGGCCCCACGTCAAGAGCCTCGCATGGATAGACCGGTCAACTGGCACTTAGCACTGCGCTCATTGGTTACTCGCTCACTTGTTCTTCTCGCGTGCATTTCTACGTGGAAGGGAGCTTGCCCTGATCCATGGCGTCGCCTCGTTCCTCTCACTTGCTTGCTTGCTTGCTCATCTTAGCAACTTAAGCTAACTACTGATATCAGAGCAGGAAGGACCCGCCCTTCCGCCCATAGGCCGTGAGCCTACTTTCATTGGGTTACATCCATGTCATGATCGTCACAACACTCTTACCACCGGCGAGGGCACGCATTCACACCTGCACCGTTCTCTGTCCACACTCAAGTGGTCAGCATCATCGTCACCGTCACATTTGTGGCGGCGGCAGCATGGTGCTATCATGCTAGTCACGACATCGCTTGCGGTGGTACCTTGGTGTAGCCAAACATTGCTGGCAGCCGCACCCAGCGGCTACCAACAGCTGCTCTATCTCGCATGGCATGACTGCACCTGGTCCACTATCCCCTGGGGGAGGGGGTCGACCGCAGGCAAATGTTGCCGTCTCTGCGGTATTGGCCACCACCTTGGACTGCCACTCTTGGTAGTATTTCCCAGTCTGTCAGCAATCCTCCGGTGCAGCACCTTCAATAGCAGCAGCAACACAAGCAGTAGGAACAGCAGCAACAACACACCCTCCATCTTTTACCACTCTACTGGGCAGTTGCGCCACAAGGCAGCCGATACCTTTGCAGGTTGGTCTCTCCGTCCAAGGTCCAACCAGTCCCAATCTCACTCATGGCTGCACGGGGGCGCGATTGCCTCGACAACGAGACTGTGTAATGCGAGGAGAGGGCGGAGCATGAGGTGTGGTTGGTGCATTCACCATAGCAGCCATGGGTATCATCCGAATGAGGGCTACGACCCTACTGATCACAAAGAGTGGGAGGGCGCCGTGGTGTATGCAGCTAACTGCCAATCTGCCATCGACGACTGATAGACAGTGCAGGACGCGCCAGCTACGGGGCCACCGCTGGATCACCAACCTCTTCCATCCCTAGTAAGTCCACCTGTTGCCCATAGGACTTTTCATTAGTGTCGACGTGCTGTCCCTCTTGGAGCAATACCATCAGCTGTTGCAGTTTTTCCTAGAGGCCCTGCTTCTCATCTTGCAACTTCTCTAGCTACATCTACTGTAGAGTCAGTAGCATTAACTCCATCCGACATCCTTTCTGCCCTACAAGCTATGCTTGTTTCTATTTCTGTTGTTTCCTCCACTTTGCTGTCTCAACACGTGCTATATGTAAACCTACCAGCACCATTGCTTGTAGGATCATTGAGACGTACAGTACAACTCGACTGATCATGACCCCCTGAATAGCAACTACTGTCAACGTCGTCACCCAGCTGACACGGTAGCTTTAGGAGTAGCAGCGGTTACAAGTACACTCACAAGTGTGATCTCCATCCACTGCTCCACTAAATTTTCTTCTTTTTATTAATCTTCATCATTGACTTATCACATTGAGTTGCTTTTCTGAACAGCTTTGGCCATCTCCACCCTCATTGCCGCCGCACTGACAGGTGTAGCTTGCCTCGTCATCTCCACCGTTGTAGTTGTTGTTGGATCTGGAGGAGAGAGGTAGCCTTGGAGCAGCGAGCATGCGGGACTGAAAGGGCATCATTGGTGCAAAAGAATGGTTATTGTGTCACTGAAAGTGTTGGAGCACATATAGAGCTAGAGCTTGGGCAAGTCAGCCCTCTCACAAGGTACGCCACTTAGCCATGGAGGTTAAGGCTCACATATTAGGCTGACCAATCACACACGACATAGAGAGCTAGGAAACACCCTCATGGCACACTCCTAGTGGTCACATAACCCACTATCCCATGGAAAATCGCACTGGCTATGTCCATGGCTAGAACACAAGGATCTCACCTCATCTAACAAGTAAGGAACCGTACCTTCATCCTAATCAGCAAACCAGGACAAGGCAATCCTAAGGTGAAGGAAATTTTTGGATATTTTCCCCATCAGGTCTTGATCATGGACCTCTTGCCTTTTTCGTTCCTCATGCCAAGGCATGGAGTCGTCACCCATGATGACCCATACACTGACGGTCGATAACCGTAGAATCTTATAAATTCATATCTCTCAATCCGACTGCTTGATCGGCCTGAAGCTTGGGCTGTAGACATTTTGTCACCTGATTTTCCAATGATTAAGCCGGATTAATGATCGGAGCATGCACCTGGTGTATTCATGGAACTTGCTCTTGTGGACGTGAAAATGAGGCGGATGGCCCGATTTCCAATAGTCTCTCACTTTTGCCGTAGTCAGATTGGGCTGAGTCCACATGCCTTCATGTAGAACTGCCGATTCTTATGTGTCACTAGCTTGGTGCTGAAATCAGCGACCTGCTTGTTGGTTGGAGTGAAATCCAGCTTCATAGCACCCTCTTGCACCATGTGCCTGATGAAGTGATAGGCGATGTCAATGTGCTTGGTGCTTGCATGGTGCTCGAGATTCTTGGCGAGTACAATTGCGCTCTGGTTGTTGACGCACAGAGGAACAAGAACTGCCACACTCCCACTCATCTCTGCCATAAGACGCTACAACCAAACTGTGTCCTTTGCTCCAAAGTTGGGAGACACGGACACGGCTACCGTGCTTGAGGTCGCCACACCTACCTGTTGCTTGCTGGACTAGCGTATGGCACCCCCATGCATGAGAAACACATGTCTAGAGATGGACTTGTGGTCCTCAGAGTTTGAAGCCCAATCTGCGTCTGTGTAGCCGATGATGTCGTTGTTGGTGCCATTGTAGGTGATGCTAAAGTGGATGGTTCCAGCAAGGTAGCGGAAGATTTGCGTCACCGCCTTTTGGTGCTCAGGTCCGGGGTTGGCCATGTACTGGCTCACAATGCTCACGGCCCATTCAAGGTCTGGCCTGGCTGTCACCATCAGGTACATGAGACTACCAACGGCGCTCTGGTAATTCTGCCGCTCAGTTGCATTTTTCTCTCCACTTAAGCTCATGAGGTACTATCGTGTCTCAATTGGCATGCCGATGGACTTTGCCTTTGGCATGCCAAACCGCAATAACACATTCTTGTTATAGCGGCTCTGCTGTAGATGCTTTGCGGCCAGGAGTGATCTGGATGCCAAGGAAGTATTATGCCTCTCCAAGATTAGACATTTGGAAAATCTCTTGTATGGCCTCCTTGAACTCTTGTGATGTACACATGTTGTTTGAAAGGAGGAGCATGTCATCCACATAGACAATGATGATGAGGAACTCATACTCATGTTGCCAGTGGTAGACACTACAGTCACATTTGCTGCACTCAAACCCCATGCACTGAAGCGCTGCATCCAACTTCTGGTTCTAAGCACACAACACTTGCTTGAGGCCGTACAACAACTTATGTAGCTTATAAACCAGGTTTTTTTTAGCCATCCATGACGAATCCCTTGGACTGCTCCATGAAGATCCCTTCCTCCAAGCCAGCGTTGAAGAATGCTCTCTTGACATCCATGTGGTGGATCTCGAAGTCCTCAATTGCTGCATAACAAAAGAGTGTACGCACAGAGGCAAACTTTGCAACGGGGGCAAAGGTTTTGGTGTAATCGATGCCCTCCTGTTGTAAGTAGCCCTTTGCGACCAGCCTCTTCTTGTGCTATTTAAGTTTCCATTTGCTCAGTACTTCTTCTTGAACACCCATTTGCACTTGATCACCTTGCGTCTAGGTGGACGCTCAGTTAGCTCCCATGTGATGTCATAGAGCTGCGATTGTATCTCTTGCTACATGGCTTGCATCCAATCTATTGCATCTGGTGCAACCATGGCCTCCTTCTAGGAAGTTGGCTCATCTGAGTCTGCTCCAACTGAGACATTCATCTATTCTGGCTCTTGCAGCATCCAGAAATGGCCGCGCTCACCAGGCTTGTAGCACACCCTGAGAGGGTACCTCATGCTTGAGCGTTAGCAGGCGTCTGGCGCGGTGTTGCTAGCACAACAATTGCTACTTTTGGTGCTAGATTTCCTTCCTCTGCTTCTACCAATGAGGTTGTTGTATCTGTTACATCAGACATTGGAGAGTAGACTGGTTCTCCCATTGTCATAGTAGAGGAAGGATCAAAAGAGACTAGAGTACCAAGGATTTTTGCTCCGACTGCTCTGTCATCTACTGGCTCTGCTCGTTTTGCTGCCTCTTCATAAACAATGTTGGTGCCGATGACGTTGCTCTTATTGAAGACGATGTCCCTAGAGATGATGACGTTGCTACTATCCCTCTCATAGAGGCAATAGGCGTTGCTTGCCATGTCATATCCAATCAATAGCGTATGTACACTCTTCGCGTCCCACTTTTATAGTTTCTTCCTGGGCATGTGCATGTGCGCCAAGCTGCCATTCACATGGAGGTTGCCCACACTCAGCCTCTCACCAAACCACACATCGTACAACGTCGTCTGCTCCAATGCCTTGGTTGGTCTGCGGTTCTTGATGCACACTGTAATGCTCACTACCTCGGCCCAGAAGTTGTAGGTGAGCCGAGTCGCATGCAGCAAGGAGCACGCCAACTCAACAATGGTGCATTTGGCATGTTCTGCTGTACCGTTTTGCTGCAACGAGTATGGTGCGGTATGTTGTGCTGCAAGGTAGTCATGGAACTCCTTGCTCAGGTACTCTCCACTGCGGTCGTTACACAACGCCTTGATTTTCTTGCCAGTTTGGTTCTCCACCATTGCATTGAACTCCTTGAACCTGTCAAAGCATTAGTCCTTGTAAGTAAGGAAGTACATAGCAGTGTAACGGCTGAAATCATCAATGAAGGTTAGGAAATGCGTATAGCCTCCAGACCTTTGGGTCTACATTGGACCACACAAGTCCGTGTGGACCAGCTCTAGCACCTCCTTTGCACGCTCCCTTGCTACGGAGAACGCCTCGCGATGTTACTTCCCCTCCAGATAATGGATGCATAATTGTTACTCAAAGTTGGTGATGGTAGGTAATTCATGCACCATCTACTTTACTTGAAGTTGATACAAGGCGTGCATGCCGATGTGGCCATAGCGCGCATGCCAGATCTCGCCATCTGTTGCCTACACCAATGTTGCAAGACTTTGCTCACGCTGGATCTTGGTTGCCCCTAGCAGGTAGTACATATCACCTTCCTTCACCGACCTGGCCATCTCCTCTCTTGTGTCCTTGTCGAGGATGTATTCATAGTCATCATTGAATATGGTGCGCAGTCCTGTGTTGGTTACAGAGGAAACTATGAGGATGTTAAATGCAGCATTCAGTACATACAACACGCCATGAAACACTCGCACTTCAATACCACGCGGAGTCTCCAACCACATCTCCAGAATCCCAATCCCCTTAGCATGTACCATACAATCATCACCCAAAGCAATAGGTCGGGGGGGAATGGAGAGCAGTTGCATAAACCACTCCTTCTGATGCGTCAGTCTCGTGGTGCATCTCGAGTCCTCGTACCATGCCAGATCCGCCTTCTCCACCTGCAACATGTCAGCTTTCATCATGAAGAGACGGTCGCGCACCTCATTGGCCACGTTCATGTTGCAAAAATGGCGGACACTAGACTGGTTTTGGTGCTGCTGCTACTGACGCTACGATGACTAGTGCTACTGCTACTGTGGAGACTATTGCTTTTATAGTTGTTACAATGACTGCTGTTCCTTTTGGTTTCTATTGAACTTGAAATACTCTTTCTTGTAGTGCCCGTCTTTCTGGAAGTATTGGAAATTACGTTTCTTCTTACCTCTTTGCTGCCCAGAATGCTGCTGCTGTTGGCTGCGTGAGCCCATGGCCACAAAAGCTGCTTCACTGCTATGGCCGCCGTTGCGCGTTGCTGCATTACAACTCAGTCCTACCTGCACCAAGTATGTACAGATCGAGTCGAGGTCGAGAGTTGGCTAGCACTCCAACGTCTCTCGCACAGTGTCGTAGCTTGTTGGGAGTCCCCTTAGCAAGAGGAGGATGAAGAGCGTCTGTTCCATAGGGTTTTTGGCCTCTTTCAGCTGCTTTGCCAGATCCTTTGCCTTGTTTAGGTATGCCTCCATCCCTTCACCAACCTACACTTTCAATACCATCATCTTCTCCTCCAAAAGGATGAGGAATGCAGGATCCGTGCTCTCATACTTCTCGCATAACGCGTCCCATCCCTCCTTTGTAGCCTTGTCACTCACGTACTAAAGATGCGAGTTAGAGATGGTTTTGCTAAGTAGCCTACAAGGCTGCCTGTCCTTCTTCTTCCACTCCTTATAGGCCGCTACAACCGTTGTAGATGATCTTGCATCTGCAGCACCTTTCTGCGGCGTCTTTCCCGCCATCACCTGCACTGCAATGATGCCTTTTGCCTGTGGAACCAGAGCCAACTCGTCGCCGCTCACCACCTCCCACAAGCCCCTCTCCTCGAAATGGAAGCAGGTACAGATCTTCCAAAACGTGGATTTTGCACGTCCTCCAGCCTCTCCAAAGGCTGGTCTGTAGTCACGATGCCTGTTGCTGCCATTTTGAGCCTTGGTGATGCTCAACACTGCCCTTGAGTGGCGACGGTGCTCCTGCTTCTGCAATTGCTTCTGCCAAAAAATGGTCTGACAGAATATCAAAAGTAGAGGCCAGCAGAACCGGAATTTGGAAAAACCAAGCCCACCAACTGAAATTTCACCTCAAAACCTTTCAGATGGACCCATAAAACAGGGTCATCAACAGGGATTTCAAAGGTATGCCCTTTTGAGCATAGAGTGTGCTGTTGCTCCAGTTCCAGCTCAGACCAGCCAAGTGTAACCAGCATTTCTCCTAAACGTACAAATTGAATGCACATAGTTTTGCTCCAATGGAAAGCTTAGGAAAGACACTTTAATTCTCATTTTCTACTTTGGTACTTTTTAAACTTACTTTTTAAATTTTAGAAAGAAACGACAGAGTTCTGATCTTTACAAGTTGATAGTCTTGCGAGCTTTACGATGCACTGGTTGATTTTTAAATTTGATGAAGGTTTGACCCTAACCTGTCACTCCTAAAGTCACGGCCTGCGTTGGCTAAAATTGGCAGAATGTGGCTTTGCTACCAAGTGTTACATCTGGAGGAGAAAGGTAGCCTTGGAGTAGCGAGCATGTGGGACTGAAAGGAAATCAGTTGTGCTGAAGAATGGTTGTTGGATCACTAGAATTGATGGAGTACATATAGAGCTAGAGCTTGGGCAAGTGAGCCCTCTCACAAGCCACACCACTTAGCCATGGAGGCTAAGGCTCACACACTAGACTCCACAATCACACACAAGAGACAAAATCAGCCAAACAATCAGGCTGACCAATCACACTCGACCTAGAGAGCTAGCATATACTCTCATGGCACACTCCTAGTGGTGACATAACCCACAATCCCATTGAGAATTGCCATGTGTCCATGGCTATCACACCCGGATCTCACATAACCGCAAAAGTAAGGAGAGGTACCTTTATCCTTGTCAGCACACTATGATGAGGCAATCCTAAGATCAAGGTCATTTTGGGATACTTGTCCCATCAGGTCTAGACCCTGGACCTCTTGTCTTTTTCTTCTCTCGAGCTAAGGTATGGAGCCGTCACCCATGATGATCCAGACATTGGCAGTCGATGACCCCGAAAACTTCAAAACTTCATGTATCGTAATCCGACCGTTGGATCACCCTCAAACTTGGGTCTTAGAAGTTTTGTCACTTGCTCTTTTCAATGGTTAAGTGGGACCGATGAACAAAGCAGACATCTGGTAGATTCCTGGAACTTGCTGTTGTGGACCTGAAATTGAGCGGGATGACCCAATTTTCAACAGTTGTGGGAGCAAAAACCCTTCCTCTTCTGTTCTCACTCCGCTGTCTAGCCCGGTGTGCTTGGCACCCTCACTTTCCCCTGCTCCCTCTACATTGCTTCTGCGTTGGCGAGTTTGTGCGTCCAAGTCCGTTTACTTGCAGCAGGGCCTCGACCATGCCTACCATACTTATCCCATGCCCAATGGGACAAGATAAACTGTGTCTTTGTTTTGGCAAAGTAGCATCCCCGGCATCGGCCAGTTGACGACGACCAATACGCTATGCTGCAAGCTGAGCTGTAGCAAGAGTGCACTGCCTTACTAACTGCTTCCATTGCTTAGAGAACTTCAGAGGAAAAGATATGTGCTGGGCAAGCTGATCAAGAAACCTTTACAAATGACATTGCTGACTTGGTTCTTGACATCCTCTAGCTCACAATGTGTGCTACTCCCTTTACCTCTGCTGCTGCTAGAATTGCTACTATTTTCTCCTCACTCGCTTCCGCATTTGCCTCTGCTAGCTCTACCTCTTTTGACCCTCTTGCAATCGCAGCCGCTGCCGGTGCAGTCGCTGCCAAAGCACTAGCATTGCGAGCGTAGTTCAAGCCTGAATTTGACTCCACTCCACCTCACTTTACCTCTAATCTCACCTTCTACTCTTGGAAGGTTTGCTTCAGTGGTTTGATACAGGGCGAGAAGCTGTGGAAATACTTCTTCAAGCCCAATCTCCAGCTAATCCAACCTTTGTGCCTGTCAAATCTTAGTCTACCCACGTTGTGCGTGCTCTCATTCATGCTTGGCCCAACGATCTCACTGACAATATCGGGTCGTACGATGTCGACACTGTTCGTCGCACGTCTTCTGACCCAGTTGGGAAATACACACTAATTAAGTGTCGCACGACAGTGACCGGGCATGTAGCATAGAGCTTACTCATTGTTCAGTTCAACACGCTTTCCATGCGTGCTGATGAGACTGCCGACTCCTACTTGACAGACAATTTGTGCATATTGCACGACCTAGGCAAGGCAGTGCCTGGACAGCTTTTTGTTTTTCTCTCCATCGTCAACGACATTGTCCTTGAGCTTTTAGAAATCTCCGGAGAGGTGAAAGCTTCCAAATGTGAGCGCCTTGTACCTAAGGATGCACCACTAGGCATTGGTACATTGTGGGAGTTTACCTCACAACATGTTACCGACTGGTGGAGCTCACTATAGAACAAGCGCATCCATTATGTCTTAGTTGCAACAGCAACTACTACACTCCCTTCTTTATCCACCTCTACCTCTGCCTCGTCCTCCTCCACATCCACCAAAACTGCTACCTCCCTCGCGTCTCACAAGGGTGGAAGGCTGGGGGTCGTGGCAAGAATAAAGGCAAGGGTGGTGCCTAATGCGGCGTTGGATAGGATGGGTGTGGTAGAAGCTGTGAAACTGAAAGCTCCAAGCCCTCTTCATCCTCCACCAGCTCTGACATGTGCTGGTACTATGGTTTCACTTGCCATGCTACCCCAAAGTGCCTTGTTTCACTTGATGTTACCGGACTTGCATCCGCCATGCGTGCGCACTGGGATCGCTCTATCTGTGATGGTGGTGGTGCTTCCTGTGCCTCCACATCGGCTGCGTCTTCCAACCTCCCTGCACCCTCCTCTACACCTGCTGCAACCCACAACACCACCATGGAGTCATCTCCATCACCTTAACCCTGGGGATGGTCCCTAGGATATAGAAGCCCCGTCTTCTACCGGCCCTCTTTAGAGGCTTACTCTCCTCCATCTTGGGCCTCTCCCATCTACCCTCCTCAGTACCCCTCTTCCGGCGTCATCATCACTCCTAACCCAACCGACAACAACTGCCAGCTGGACGATGCCCTCTTTCATGCCTTCCACCAGCGTCACCTCCATGATGAGGGTGGTGAGAGTGTGTGCGCGCTGTTGAAGAAGGTCTACCTGGTCCGTCGTCAGGTCATCTTCAAGGGTGTCCCATTGATGTCCCCTGGATTGAGCATTGGAATTCTTACTGTTTGCCTCCTTGTCTTGCGGTTTGTGACCAATAGCTTCCTCCGCACTCTGCCATTGCTTCTGTCAGCCATGAGCCCACCTCTAGTCACGTGTCGGGTGGCATCCGGATCTTTGATTTTGGAGCCACCAACCACATGACCTCCTCCCATTCCCCGTTTGTCTCGTTGGATCCTGTTGGCTTTGTTCACTTTGTATGCATTGGCTCTGGCCAGTTCCTACCGGCTTAGGGTGCCAGGGTTGTCCACTCTGTTGGGCCTTTGGGGGGAGCTCTTTCTACCTGAGGTGTCCTCAGGTAGAAAGAGCCTTCTCTCTTGTCTTCTCTTGAGCCGAGTCTTCTCACAGTCACAATCTTGATGGCCAAGACACAGACTTCTCCTCTAGCCATGATGTTGCATCTGTGTTGCACCATACCAGTGGCCCGTGTTCTGCTTCGTGACAAGCGCTGTGACCTTTTGATTCGTGCTTTGTCCTTTGCACTTGATCCCGCCACCACTGGCCTTGTTCATGTCTCACGTTCACTCTCACAAGCGCATGCAAAGCTACTACATTGCCACCTTTGCCACATTCACACCGATGCCATTGATAGCTTGCTTTGTGACCAGCACACTCACGGTCTTGATGCTTCCACATTCAATTTTCCTTGCTCCGAAGACTATCTTGACTGTGCCGAGGGTAAAAGACACTGCTCCCCTTTCTCCACTTATGAGTCTCGCACGTCCTATCTCCTTGACCTCCTGTGCGCTAATGTCATGGGACCCCTCGCCCAGAATGCTCTAGGAAGGTTGGACGCTACATCCTCTATCTCTTGTACTTTTCCCTCCTCCAAAAGAGTGATGTGGAAGCTACATCTTAGGATTGCCTCATCATTTGGCCATGTTCCCCATGGCCAAATCCCTTGTCATATCACTCCCTTTGAACGGTGGTGCAGGCATTGCGCGGTTTTGTTTCTTGCTAGCATCTAGGGCTATGTGGCTGCTGTCCAGCTTCTTGAGGATTTTCGGGACGACAAACGTAGCCCCCGTGTCTACCTCTATACCTCTGATGGTGTCTCAGCCATGTCCAAGGCTTTGTCATTTCTGGGACACTTATTGATCTCGTGTCATTGAGTCTCGTGAAGTCCTCTTCTTCAAGGAAATCTTCCCTCATGACCTATCCAGTGTCCGGCCATCCTCCTTTCTCTCCTTGCACCGTTGCCTCAGGGGGATGTGTCTATCCTAGCCTCTGTTCTGGAGGATTCTCAGGGATCCACTGGCATGGCTCGTCTTGCTCGTCCTCCCTCTTCCTCTCTGTCTCTGTCTGCCTCCTCCACTGACGGTGAATCTCCCAGCCTATCCTCTATATCTAGCTCACTGAGCGCCTCCTCCTCAAAGTCGCATGTCCTTGTGTTCGCTGTGCCCTCTTTGTCGGCACCCTTCAGTGTCCCAACATAGTCACCTATGCACTCTATTCCTAGCTCATCCCCTGAGCCTGTGCTACAGAACCCAGCCATTTCTAATCCCTCTACACCACCGTCTCAGGTCCCCCCACTCGGCCCTCAGTAGTCTTCCTCCCAGACTTGACAATCCTCTCAGCGACCACATGGTCGAGTGCATCTTCCTCCCTCATTGGACCCTCTTTCAGATCCACTGGTCCGAATGCACTTGGCCCTTCCCAAGCTGCATGGCCTGCTCAGTGAGACACATGCTCCAGCATGTCGTCCTCCACTATTGGCCCCTATGTCAGACCTACTGGTCTTGATGCACTCAGCCTCGCTGTCAGTATCTTCCATCCTAACTCTGGAGTCAGCTACGCTCTCATTGCTCATGGGTTCCATAGCGCCCTTGATTCCTCTATTGCTAGTTATGTCATAGCATACTTTGCAGCCAGTGGACTGCCTAATCTCCCTCTAAAGCCCACCACTAATTGGCAGGCTCGTGAGGCAGCTGATGCTGATCTATGGAACAAAGCCATGCAAAAGTATTTGAGCGCTCTCAAGGAGCATGGTGTCTTTAAGCTAGTGGCTTGACAAAAACTGAAGCCTGATGCACAGTTGATTTGTACAAGGCTGCCTGAAAACCAAAGGGTTCTCTCAAATCCTTGGATTTAACTTTGAGTGGGACCTTTAGTCCAGTCGGGCGTTATACCACTGCCCGTGCTAATCTGAGTCTAATCTCCCACCACGACTAGGAACTGGACGAGCGGATGGACATCAACAATGCTTTCCTACATGGACAACTTGATGAGAAGATCTACATGGTTCAGCCATCAGGATTTACAGATGGCGCAAACAAGGTCTGGCGGCTGCATAAGGCTCTATATGGGCTCAAGTAGACGTTGCATTGCATTTCTGGAACATGGAGATCTCCTCCACTCTTGAGAGGGATGGCTATAGACGTAACACTGTCAGCCCTATGCTATTTTTTAGTGCTCCCTCTGAGGCCCTTGTGGTTCTCCTGGTCTATGTCGACGACCTGCCCATTGCCTCTCCCAGTCCCGTGGCGGTTCAGTCTATGAAGAGCCTAGTGGAGTACACGAATGAGATGAAGGACTTGGGGTTGGCACGAGTATTTCTTAGCATGGAAATTGAGCCTGACTGTCAGCATTACACTCTACACATGCACCAGGTAGCATACGTTTGCAGCCTGGAAGAGTGCTTCACCACTTTCCTGGCTCACACCCCCACTGCGTCCACACCGATGACTCTAGGAGACCAGTTCCTGCTGAATTCCCTTAATCCATCACAATTGGGGGAGATTTTTGGTGTCACTGACTACCTGAGCGTGATTAGATCACTCATGTATCTTACGACCACTACCCGGATAGGTGTGGCCTTCTGTGTAGACTTCTTAGCCCGGTTCTCTCAATAGTCCCATCAAAAATACCTTGAGGTGTGCTGCACATCTTCCACTGCACACTGCCCAAAGCACGTGTATGGTTGTGCAACCATGTCCAGCCCTCAATGGTCATTGATGGATACAAAGAAATGAATGGACACAAGATACTGATGCTCACAGTAATACCAGCTGCATCGTTCTTATCGGTAGGACTGCTGTCTCTTGGAAGAGTGGAAAACAGAGTTCTGTTGCCAGGAGCTCTAGTGAGGTAAAATACGCGACACTCAGTACAAGTACGTGTGAAAGTGTCTTGCTGTCTCGCTTGTTACAATGGTTGTGTGTTCCCATCGGGGGCATCATCCTATGCTATGACAACCAAAGTGCGAATGCAATCACTGAGCACAATAGCATGCATCACTCCCGTACCAAGCAGATCAACATTGAGCATCACTATGTACACAATCGCATTAATAGAGGAGAAGTTCAGGTTGTCTTGCTCAACACTGGTCAGAAGCGTGTAGAATTCCTTACCAAAGCTCTCAGCAGTGGCATGTTTGAAGCGGTTGTGCATGTTTTTGGTGTGCTGTGCACTCGTGATGCCCCTGATTGACATGCGTCTTGTGAGTCATGTTGTCTAGTTACTTGATTGTGCTCTCATGTATGAGTGGAAGACTTGTTTGTGGGTCATTGGAGAGTGTTGGTTATGGGTGTAACACATGCAAGTGACCTCTTGAATGTTCTCACACACTCGCACAATCACTGCAAGTGATTGAATCGGATTAAATCTCTTGGGTGCAATATTGTGACGCTTCATGCAGCACACAACCAATTGCACAAGTGGTGGCCACAGCACCAAAATTGGGTTTATGGACAGCTGACGTGTAGTGATCAAAAGCTTACATGATCCGTACTCTTACATCTTAGCATAGGGCACATATTCACAGGGATGCATGCTTCTACATATGTTCATGGTTGATGTGGTTTTATTTTCTTTCTCATTCATGCATAAGGTTAGTAGTGTCAGGTTGCTGATACCTCCGGACCACACATTCGTTTCATACTGGCACATGAGAAACCAGATGAACCTCATTCGCTCCAGGGTTGGGTACGATCCTTGGATAACATCTTGTCTCCACGTCAAGAGCCTTTTGTGCGTGGCATGATCAACTGGCACTTAGCGCTACAATCCCTTGTTACCTGCTCCCTTATTCTTATTGAGTGGAATCGAGCTTTCCCTGATCCATGGCGTTGCCCGGTTCCTCTTGCTTGCTTGCTCATCCTAGCAACCTAGGCTACCTACATTGGTAACCTCTGGAATTGACACCAATCACTTGCGGGAACTCCACAGTGGTCGACAGTTACATTGACAATTTCAGCTATACTTTCTATGCTCTCTAGGGCTCACATTAGTTTTTGCAGTGGCCCACTCCCGTGGCCATTTTCTCGGTGGCCCTACATTTACTATTTATCTGCTTGACAATGTAGGGGCACTTTATTGTGTGTATGCTACTTCTTTAGGATTGTCATTTGGATCACGAGCAGCCCACATAGTTTCCAGGTTTGCACTGGTCTTTGTTCTACGCCTCGTAGGTAATTTTTTTTGTTGTTTTTCACCACCTTGGTGATGCATTGTGTACATGGACGCATGATCAAGGAGGAGTAGATATCTCTCCCTTTCGCTCATTCCTTTGACTAAATCTTACGTTTGTAAGCAATTCTTTGACTTCTCTCCAAACTTCAACGCATCTTCTATCACGTTATGTTCTATGCAACATAATCTCTTGCACAGAATGTTTCCTAGGTGGTTACTCCATTCCCTCAAGGCATCACACACATAGAGTGATTACGTATGTGAGCTCCACCATACAACATGTAATAGCAACAATAGAGATGTCCGGGTTGGGCTGGGATGGGTTGGGTGGGATGTACAGGTCCTCGCAATGTGGAGGCCCTGAGCAGAGGCCTCACGTCACGCAATCCTCTAGTAGAACCAGAGGTAGAATTCTGCCAAATTTTCTCGGCAACTTTCCATGTTGCGGCTGCCATTTGAGCAGTGACGTCAAGCAACGGTGGCTAGTTAGGGCCACCACAACAGCAGTAGCTGCACCCGGTAGCCGCAAGAGTAGTAGTAGAGAAACTATTAAGAAGCTTCCTAGCCTTGCTTTTGTTGGCACGGTGACATTGCCCAATGAGCTCACGCATTAGCAAGCAAGCAGGTGCAAAAAATAAGGGTGAGGCAAGGGAGACACACGAGAAATGAGAAATAAAAAGCACACACCATAAATACCTGCTGTGGCATAGGGCGCGTGACACACGCAACATCATCTTAAAACTAGCCAAAACCACTCTTTCGGCCATGATTTGGCACACAGGTATTCAAACACAACACTGCCTGAAGATGCAGAATTTTGAGCTAAATACTACAAATGGTCACACGCGTAGGTAGATTATGGATCGGTGGACACAAAATACAAGACATGCAAATCGAGCTCACAAACCAGTACATTGAGAAAACACTATGGACTGCAAAAAAATTAGAGAGCACCCCAGCAAGCACCTGGGATGTCATAGCAACTACATGGGAGCTAGTGGTGGGTGGGATCACCACCTGTCAGTGCTCTGATGCCATCAAGGTCCGCAGCAGGGATCTTCATGAGTATGGACATGACCGAGTGGTCATAATGAGTTGTATAGACAGACGGGGATGGCTCACATCACAACAATTCCTCATGACTCCATGACACGCATGAACATATACGTTCAGATTTGGCATAGATGCATAACGAGATGCTCAATATTCAAATCTCACACACTCCACCCTTGGCGACCCTCAAGCAAGCGGCGAAGCCTTACACCACAAATGGCTACCATGAACTTTCCTCTCTCCAGTGCCTTGGTGAAGAAGTGAGCCAGCTGCATGTGCAGACCTAGATGACGGAGATCACTTGTCGCTCCACAAGATTACGCGTAAAGTGATGCTCAAGAACAATATGTTTTGTTCGTGTATGAAACACACAAGAGTTCTTAGCAATAACAAGAGCACTCTGGTTGTCACATAATAGAACGTCGCAAGGTATAGATTGACAAAACTCACAAAACAGACGCTACTGTCCCACCGCCTTAGTAGGCCTAGCCCCCAGGACAACACAATCAGCCTCTAATGAGCTATGTACAATGTACCCCTTCTTGCCATTGCACCATGGCCCTCAAATTCCATGTAGTAGGAACACATAACCTTTCCAATTGTGGCCATCAAGGTTATAGTCCCAGTCATTGTTTATGGACCTGCAGATACCACTCAACACTACCATCGGAACCACATACCCCACCAATCACACAACCGCGTGAAGCGCTCTTGCTTATGGAAACTGCAAGAAATGTGCAATGAAGTTGAAAGAAAAGGCGATGGCAAGTCGTGTAGTTGTGACCAAGTACATCAAATATCCAATGAGGCACAAGTACAAGGTCATGTCCACCGCTACCCCAAACTGAGTTGAATCATCCACCTTCAGGTCATCTTACAATATAGGTTTGATAGGCATGGAGGCTCTAGGAATTGCATCAATGAGGTCAGCAAACAGCTGCCCCACAATGGGGGCATAATGTGCTTGATACAACAAGAGTGTCTGCCACTAATGATCAAACATGATCTCCATAGTGAGGAACATAGCTACAGGACCAAGATTCTTCATCGTGTAGGTACCTTGAAGTACTGGCTTAGCCTCCTTCACGACCTCCATCAAAGGAGACTCAATCAGAAGGTCATCCACAGAGACGAGGATAGCGGTGAAGCTGTTATTTGTCATTCTAAGGAAGAGGGATGGGTAGGTATCACTCTGCACATAGCCAACATGTGTTAGCATGCCATCAATTTCCAAGTTTGAGCACCGAGTTGACTACTTGTAGCCGTACAAAGCCTTACGCAAGCGCAAGACCTTGTCACTGACCTCAGAGCCTGGTGGCTGGACCATGTAGATATCCTCCTCTAGAGTACCAAGGATGAACGTGTTTTTATATCCATGTGGTGCAACTCCCAATTGTGGTATAGAGCAACCCCGAACTAGGTGCAAGCGGTTTTCGTACGGCCAGCGGGTTTGAAGGTGTCAAAAAAACATGCACCCTCAATTTATAACAACCTCTTGGTCGTCAAGTGGCCTTTCTAGTGATCTCATAAGCCGTCAGGCTTCACCTTGTTGTCAAAAAGACCCACTTAGCCTATATGGCCTTCCGCCCAGGTGGGAGATCAATAAGCTTATCAACATCTAAGCTTATCCTCATAAGCAGTATGCCACAACTTTGTGCCCTTGGCAAAAAGTGCCTCCAACGAGCCTTGAACAGCTGCCATCGAGGGACAGCTCAAATTGACCAAAACGTACACCTCCAAACTCTGATATTTCAAGTGACCGAGAACTTATGGGAGATTAACTCATGGCCTACAAGGCACGCTGGATGCACCTTAATGTAGATTGTACTGACACTTGGATGAAGGGCCTTCGTCGCCAATCTAAATAGTATGAGCCGGGTATCTTTGCGCCAAATCAACCTTTTGCTAAGCCCTAGAGGCTATTGATCGAAGAGACCAACTGGGCTTGTGACAGTAGCCAGATAACAATGTCAAGCTACATAGCAAAGGGCCACAACTGCGAGTGTTGTGGAATTGCAGGGAAGAGGAGAGGATGTAGGAGAATATTGGATAGGTGTGACTACAGGTACTGTTACAAATGTGGGGTCATGTGTGCTGGAGGGAACAGACACTGACACATGGTTATGTGTGTAAGAGGGGCTTTATGTTGGCACTAGATTAGGTGTGCCAGAGGGGACTGATGCAGATAGAAGATGAGTTGTTCGAAAAGGGTTTGACACTAGATCAGGTCTGACATAGGGGAATGACACTGGAACTAGACTAAGTGTACCAGACGGGACCGACGAGGCTACTAGAACCACAACCAAGATGGCTGGATTGTGAGTAGTCGGAGATTGAATCCCTTGCAAGGATACCCGGACGGACCCATCCACATGACAAGTCCCTGCCATCTATAAGGAAGCAACACAGGTGGAAAAGTTGTTTGTGGCCAGTGACAGAATGTTGGACAAGTTGCGGTAGATGAGTGCCTCAAAGAAGAGAACGTTGATAGAATTGACATCTTGATGTCGAGCAGGGCCCAAATCACGTGAGGCCAACGAATGTAGGGAGATGTCGAGGAAGGCACACATGCAACCCTGAGGTGAGACCCTCAACCATCGTTGGTCCTTGGTGTATGAGACACAGACATGAGCAAGATAGAGACAGGCTCTATGACCAAACCAGAACTCGTACAACGCAGTATTGTCCAGAAGGGAACCATGCAATAGGTGGTTCTAGACCCTCGTCCTATAGGATAAGCCCTCACATTCAAAGGGCTCTAGAAGACCGCACTCAAGCCGCATGGCACAGACTGCATCATCCATGGTGCGATTTGATTGCTTGGGCACACCATTTCGTTGTGGTGTAGCAAGGAATGAGAGTTGATGATTGAAACTTTGCTCAGTAAAGAAAGTGTCCATCTCGTTTAAGAACTGGCCACCACAATCTAAGCGGAATGTGTGAAGGGTGTGACAAGACTAATGCTTAGCCATTAGCAGCCAAAGGAGAATCGCGAAGAAAGCGTCCTCCATATGGCATAGGGTGTAGACCCACTGCATCCAAGTGAAGACACAATCAGGGTGGAATAATGTAAACTCAATCTCTGAGGTAATCAACTAAGAGGAGGGGGTCCAAGTGGACCAAATTTAATGGATAAGTTACCATAGAAGTAGAGTCATGGTAAGTGCAGCAATGCATCTTACCCTAGGCATTGAAAAGAAAACCAATCTTGGACGACTTCTCATAGGAAGCCACGTTAAGACTGAGGGCTCACTGGTTGAGCTTGGACATAGTGTCCGAGCTCACATGAAAACATGTGGCAATGTAGTAGGCGTTGGTACTCGAGGGAGACAAAAACAATGACAAACACACGTGTAGGAGATATATGTATATGTGTATATATATATATATATATATATATATATATATAGAGAGAGAGAGAGAGAGAGAGAGAGAGATAGAGAGAGAGAGAGAGAGAGAGAGAGAGAGGGAGAAGAAACGTAAGGAGTACAATGAGACACGTAACACGACATTGTTAACAATAGAAGCACGAAGAACAATGACACTTGCATCAAGAGCAATCACTGTGACAGCGTCAGTAGAGTGCTTAACACTTAGTTCCAACCCGGTGCATGTACAAAGAAAGAACTCTGTGGCACGACCTTGCATGCGACACTCTGCTCCTGCACTGAGAATCCAATATATGCCTTGTTCTCATTCTTGGCATTGTATACATGTGCTGTATCTACGGGACACTTGTCCTTGAAGTACACTTACTCCTTAATACAAACTATCCAGTTTTCCTGAATCCTCAAATAATTTACTTTTCTGCACCTCATCCTTGTGAACCACCTACGTTTCGCTCGGTGTAACTCTAAGGGTGAGTTTGGATAGGCCTGTATAAAGCCTGGCAGCCGCGGTGTTCTACGATCTGACCACATCAAAAGCCTCCTTATTGACCGTTTCTCCAACTAGCCCGGTTGACCACACTTGCAGTGTGAGTCAACGCTGTTATGATTAGTCCCTCCTCGGTAGTTGGCATCAGTTATGAACGTTAACACAATCCTGACTGCGATGTCACACGCTACAGTCTTGTGCGATGGCCAAGCTCTTTGCCGGCCTGTCAAAACGCACCCCACAACGAGTATCAGAACCCCACATAGGTTGCGGGCTAAAAGGTGTGCATTGCCAGGCTTTACCCGGGCCTATTAAAAAGCACCCAAACAGTTTGTGTAGACTAATTAGTCTACGTGAAAGAAGTATCGAAACCCCACATAGGTTGCGGGCTGAAAAGAGCACATGGCCACGTTGGGTCGAGTTTGTAGGGACGAACCAGCATTTTTTATCTGCTATTAATTCTACGTCCGTGCCGGTGTGGTTCTTGGAGGGCCTTGGGGCAAAGGGGTTTGCAATTGTTTGCAAGGATGCTGTTGCAAAATGAATGGAGAAATCAAAGAACTCCTACCAATTTGTCATGGTTCATTTTTCTAGTTTGCCTACGTAGCGGGGTTGCCAAAATCTTGGAAATGTCTAAAGTGTGGAGAAGCAAATAATGAAAGAGAATTCCCAGTATGAGGACATTCATCTTAAAACATGTGCAAAGAAGAGTTCAAAACTAAGTCGTCTTCAACATTCACGCTTGATGACGAATGTCCAACTTGTCTGAAAGTACTCAGTTTTGGTCGCAGTGCTCTGTGCAGGAGGCACATCACGGAAGGTCGCCGGCTGAAGTTGAAATGGCGTCCGTAGAGGCAGAATCCGAATCCGTAGAGTTTTTCCGGGTTCCCATGGTCGGAAATCAGAAGTTAGAAGTCATTTTTAGAACGCCACGTGCCTTCCAAAGTCAACTTCGGAAATAGAACATTGTGCCCATGTGAGTTTTCTTGCAAATTTACCAAAGTTCCTACGCATGGATTTGGAAGTGACTCCAAACAAGAGGAATTTAAGGCAACGAGTCGTTTCAAGTCGTAGCATTGACTTCAAGAAGCCAAACAGTTTAAGGATGCCGTACATGACTTCCAAAGTCAGCCTGTCTTCCGACGCTCTTTTGGGGTCCGGATGTTGAGCCTGATGTCGAGGCACACATCAGCGTTGACCACTGTAATCTTAGCATGCAGCGGCCCTCCTCGCTCATTTTTGTATCTTTTATTTTCTAAGTTTCGACCATGGGAATCCAGCATTCGTGTGTGTACACTCGTGTAAACAGCGCATGCCACAATCATCTCACGCTGATTGAAACCGATTCCCATCCAATCATACGATCACAAAAAGCATCATAATTCAAGTGCAAAATCAACGAATGTATAGAATTAACAGCAAAATCAGAGCACCGGTTCACCCCATCTACTAAAATACAGTACCGAAAGTCCATGGAAGAGGCAACTTTTCATAACGATACCCCTACCACGGTTCGTTTCTCGCATTACTACCCCTCACGGCCCAACGGCGACGCGGATCTATCATTGCTACCCAGGGGAGTTGCAGGCGACAGCGAGAACATGCGACCACAACGGGGTATCCTCAGAGCTCCAAACTCACAGCAACCGCAAAGACTAGTGTGCGAGTGGCATGCTCTTCATTCGCGGGCGGCCATCTACGATTGATGAGAGCTGACGTGGAACCATGTATTGTGAAGTAAGGAAACCTTGCAAAACATGGGCGTTAAACCGACGCCTTTGATTTTGGTTTTTTATTCTAGGGTTTGAGTAGTTTTGCGCTCTAATTGTGATCTCTTGTTGATTTTCAAAATACCGGGGTTGGGTTCAAAACCGCAAAACCAAAGTCCCTCCTCTGTTGTTTTGCTAGCTGTTTTTGTCTGAAGAAGATGGGAATGCATCCTAATTTCACGGGTAGTTGGTAGCCCCCATGCGCATCAATCCGTGTGGTTGGTAGCCGCCATGCACATCAATGCGCAGTTCAAAGGGCGATACGTTTGATGTAGCAAAATTCCTTGAGATGTTGTGGTGCTAAATTTGATGCCTTTGTGGGGTTTTATCATCGATTTGGTTACTTTTAAACTAAAACCGTTTTTTCATTGCATGTTTAGTGTTAACATCTTCATCACGATGACTTCTTCTAATTCTAGCAAAAAACACAAATAGGATGTTACCCAGACGTTAGGAGACATACCACGTAGGAGTAGCTTGCCTTCAAACCATGAAGAATCAGCGGGAGAGGGTTGATTGATTTGATGCTGGAAAACCAAAAACGTGCAATCGTAAACAGTTATGAGCACTCGCTAATCTGTTTGCTGTGCCGCCTCTTGCGTCCAGCTGGAGAATCAAAATCAAAATCAAAGTCGCTGGTTCGATGCCATGTATGTTGATATGCAACAAGCATTAGGGGACAAGGAAACACATGCTTGACATTGAAATGATAGAAATAACATAATTCTCTAGCTACATTTGATTCCTAGAACATTCATAATGAGGGGAATTGTGAGAGCTTACTTCCGCGGTATTTTTTTTACATGGATAATCTTTTCAATTTATATTCATACCATTCTTTCATGCATTGTCCATTAATTAATTTACACATGTATTTGATGTCATCGTGTGTCTCAACCCATGTCCATGTTTTGAAAACACCTATATGTATAGTGAAACATTAAGTTATAGCTCTTTTATCAATAAAGTAATAGCTTCTACCTCTTCTATATCACAGCCAAGCGGAGTGGATTCAACAGCCACCAAAGTAGCAACTTCCAAAAGGGAGCCAAATGGGAGAAACATATTTCCTAGACCATCTTTAAAACCCAAAAAAAATACCTCATATTATTGTCTAAATCATAGTCCTAACTTTCATTTATTGTTTTTGAAAACATCAATACATGTATGCATTAAGAATAAGGGATACTATGTGGCAAAATCCATGTATCTTCATGAAGTTTTCATGAGGTATCAACCATTTTTTGTGATAGGTAAACAGTTCCAGACCTATAAGAAATGAATATTTTCACGTAATTTGAAATGATTATCTCTTGAATAAAACATGTGAAAGATTCAATAACAACGTAATACCACCATGAGCATACACAAATTCAAGTACATAGGTTGACAGACATGTTAATGGAATGACATATCTGGATAATGATGGCTAGGACTTGTATTGATGTCAATTCATTTGTGAAAATAACAATGATGATGGAGAAAGATGAAACAAAAACAAATAGCAATTTAGTTGTAGATTTTTATGTTGATATCAATATAGATATGGCTACATACATAGATATAAATACACATAAAGATATAGATTTCGATACATCTTAAGATCATAATGTAGATATACATCTAGGTACAAAGATAAATGTACCAACAACTATAGATGTTCATAATGATAAATATGTAGATAAACAGATGTAGATATAGATGTATGAATATTAACGTTGAAATACAAAAAACTTGTAAATATTTATATTCATATGGATATAGAAAATTTATCAACATATTTTTATATGAGGATATAAATTTTGATGTTAAAATAAATGCTTATTCACAAAGAATACAAACATGAGTAACAAATCATGAAAACAATAGATTTACACATAGAAACTGAAATAAAAATTTTCATGTAAAATTATTTTGAAACATTGATAAAAACATAGTTGAAAAATATGTACATTTAAACTTAAATCTAGGATTGATATGGATAAAGTTTTTGGTATAGTTCTAAACATACATTTTAGATGTAGATATAGATATGGATACATAGATAAAGATATAGATGTGGATGTACATATACTTACAAACATAGATATACATAAGGATACTATTTTTTAGATTTACAGAAAGGCATCTTTATGTATTGACATATTAATGTAAGTATTGGTTGATGCATACATTATAACATGTAAAAACGAACATACATTAATGGATGTACACACATATATGTACATGTTAGTATGAGTATACATGTTATTCTACATGCAAATAGTGCACGTTTGTAGCTTACGGGCCATTTTTAGGGTTAAAAATGGTCGTTAAATAATTAGCGGGTGCTTCGGGTACTCGAGGCTTAAGTTTTGAGGAGCCAAAAGCCCGGAAAGATATAAAGGGCTAGAGTCTGGTTCGACTCTAGCCTAGAAAATAGTCATTGGTCGGATTCGAGGTGAAAGGAGTGTCGCGATGGAAAATCCATCGTGTCACTCCTCCTCCACTCCTAAAATGACGCTAGGTTCCTGTTTTCAGCATGGCAATGTCACGTGGAAGAAGTAGGATTAGGTTGCATGTTTACAAATATGCCCTATGACGACTACATCCATTTGTGGCGCGGTTTGTCTCAGTCAAAAGGGCTTAGGCGACCATTCGCTACTCATGCTTGGACTACACTTTCTGAGGGCCTACGTTTTGGGTTCAGAAGTTAGTCGCAAAACAACCTAGTGCTGTTACATTGGCATCAGAGCCATAAGCCTTCCGCTGTCCGTCCGATTGACCTCGCAAATGACTTCGTCCAACGATTGCCATCCTTCGTAGAAGATAATAAAAAAAAAAGCGAGAGCAAAACCGACCGATCTTCAAGCTAGGTGCTCTGGGTGCTGTGCCACTCCCAGGTACCTGAGATTTGCACGTTTGCTCGAGAGCCCGACAGGCCGAGCCCGGTGGAGCCCGCCGACAGCACGAGCCCCACGGCTTGAGCCCGGCAGAACGAGCCCAACAGGCGGGAAAAAAGAAAACGAAATGCAGACTTCGGGTGACTTAACGAGGAGAGGGGCGAGACCCCCTCTCCTCCTCGACCATGGCGCCGACAGCACCGAGGGCGAGAAGAGGAACAAGCCCCCCTCTTCTCCTCATCCTCGTCGCCAACGGTTCCGAGGGGGAGGAGATGGGCGAGCCTCCCCCCTCTCCCCCTCGTCTGTGGCGCCGACTGAGCCCAGAGGGAGGAGAGAATGGCTGGACATCCTCCCCCCCCTCTTTGGAGTGCCGACAGCGCCGACGAGGAAGGAGAGAGGGGGGAAGGGACTCCCTCTCTCCGTCCCCTCCCTCCCTTGGTGCCGACGGTGCCGACGGGGAGAAAGCGGGGGGAGGAGGGACCCTCCCTCTCCCCTCCCCCCCTTTCTCTCCCTCCGTACCGACAGCGCCGACGGGGGAGGAAAGGGGGACGGAACTCCCTCTCACCTCCTCCTTGGGCGTCGACGGCGCAGACGGAGAGGAGAGAGGGGGAGACCCCCTCCCCTCCCCTCCTGTGGCGCCGATGGCGCCGATGGGGAAAGGAGGGGCGAACCCCCTCTCCCCCTCATCATTGGCGTCCACAGCGCCAAGAGAGGAGATGGGCGGAGCCCCCCCTCTCCCCCCCTCCTTGGGCGCCGACTGCGCTGAAGTGAAGGAGAGAGGGAGGCCCTCTCTCCCCCCCCCTTCTCATAGAGAGAGCCCGAGGGAGAGAAGGGGACGACCTCCCCTCTCCCCCCTTCTCATAGAAGCCGATGGCCCAACGGCAAGAGAGGGGACGACCTCCCATCTTCCCCGTCTCTCACATGGGCCGGTTGCCCAATGGTGGATAGGAGGAAGCTTCCCTCCCTCCTTCCACCTCAGTTTGAGGCAAGGCCCCCAAGACAAGAGGGAAAAATACAGTTTGTATTGTACCTCACGGGAGAAGAGCATCGAGTGGCTCCGTTGGCCGTCACGATTTTCAACTATCAAAGATCCGGGATCGATCCCTGTGTAACAATTTTTCTCAAACAGTGTTTGTTTTTGGACCCGGCTGGTCCAATTCAAGTTGGAGGACAGTTACTCCGTTTGGCGACCATTTTGGGCACCGTAAAGAGCAGGTTGAAGCTCAGACCGAGCTCCAAATTTTGCACGAGATTAGAATATTCTTGAAAAAAGAAATCTCCAAGTGCCACAAGCACAAGAGGTGAGGACGATTCCCTCACTTGAACCCGACGTTTGGCCTTGTTGGTCGTGGGTTGACCGCCATAAAAAGTGGCAATGAGCTTTGTCTGAGCTCTAAAACATTTTTAAATCTCTCAAATATTGTTTTAAGATAATTTCCTGTTCATGGAAATTGGGATGGCCGATAGTTGTCCCAACTTACCACCGGATGACGCTTGGGATTCCAAGCATGAAATGAAAAAGGCTTTTGACGTGCCACATTTTTGTTCGTTTCTCATGAGTCCTCAAGTGGAGGAATTCTATGTTGACCGTGGGTTTTGATACAACAATTTTGTGGTCGAACCCGAGTGTGTGGTCAAGTTGACCATGGGTTTCGATACCAAAACTTAAAAGCTCTGTTTGAGCTCTTAAGGAAAAATCATTGGTCCTGATGTTCTTTTTATTGAACATTACAAACCAAAAAAGAGAGGAAAACCGACAGTTTTCCGTGTTGTGAACGAAATTCACTTGCAAACGCTTCAATGCAAGAAGTTTTAGCACCGACAGTGCCAAAATTCTTGTGGATTAATCTCAAATTTTGGGGTACTTCATAAGAAAACACGGAAGACATGACCGCTGAAAAGCCATGACATGGCCCAATTGAGGTTGTACATGCGCCAAACAATATTGTTTGCGTAAAACGACAACTGTAGCATGCACCGGGTTGCAAAATCGCATCGATGACGTGCATCAAGACGAATTCTTGATAAAAAACAATAAAAGTACCGGATGTGTTGTGACCACTCGTCTACTTACTGCAGCAATGCAAAACGTGCGGGCTGCACAAAACAAGTGTCGGTTGCACAGGTATACGGGCATCGGCCACGCCATCGACGTAAGTGTCGATTGCACTACTGGCAACAGCACACGTGCTGGTTGCAGAATTCTTGACGGTGTCGAACACTGAAAAAGTGCTAGTTGCACTTTGATCACGGATGCCGAATGCATTCGCGATGCTAGTGCCGAATGCACTTTTCATGGTCTATGAAGATGTGACCAAAACAAATGTCGATTGCATATCCACACTGGTGCCGAGTGCACCAAGGATAATGGATAAGCCATTTGTGCTTGGATTTTTGCCGAAGGAAGATGTGAGTGCCAATTGTACTAAACACGCACGCGATGGTGAGAATCTCCAATCGAGGGCCAATCCCACAAAATTGCCAAGTGCCGGTCGCACTGGGAGGATGACCAACATCAGAGATGTAATTGTAGCATTCACGCGAGTGTCGAATGCACAATCCCCATGAGTGTTGAAGGCATGGCCGACGGGTTCGTCGGTTGAATCGACACGAGTACCAAATGCACCATTGTCATAGGCACCGCTTGCGCGATTGACAGAAGTTGCGGGTTGCACTTTTGTCATGGGTGCCGAATGCACCACTCATACGACTGCCAAAAGCACTATAGCCAAGAGTTCTGACTGGACTAACTATGCTAGTGTTGGTGGTACAACACATGTTATAAGATGCTGAATAATTGCACCAATAACATGGGTACTGATCGCACCCCGTTGTATCAACTAGAAAAAATTAGGCAACTGTTGCCTTGTCGTGATAGCTTGCAATAGACCACTAAACGAAAGCATACGATATATGCACAAAGTGGTTCTATGGGCAAGTGCGACAAGAGCATTACTTGAAGCATCAAAATACGTCACTTGACGATTGCAAGGCATCTTGAGAACGTCAAGGATATCCATACTGTCAAATCCTTTAAATAGAGAATCGACAGGCATGTCCGGAAACGATCAGAGATGACTGTGGTGATCAGATGTATGCCCAAACGGTGCACAAAAACACAACAATCTTGGTCGTCACCAACAGTGACGACCATTTGAAGTTAAAAACTTCACCCTTTCGATAGCAGTTTGGAAAGGTACTTCTGAAAGATGTACAAACCGGATACTTACGGATAAATCACAGTGTGACGGGGACGATTTCCTCAAAGTTGACCATGCTAAAGGTGGACAAACTCCTTCAGTCCATAGATGGAACGCACTACAAAAGCCCAGTCAGTTGAGCCGATTTCCAAATAATATGCACGGCTTGCATGACTGCAAGAGGTCAAAGGGCATGACCAAGTGCTGGAGACAACCCACTTTCCAGTGGGTCGAGGTATGCGATTCATACCATGGTACTTCAGCCACATGAAATTGAGTACATGGCAAGCATGGGAGACGTGCACGATATGCACAAAAGCCTTATCCACTAACTGATGGTGCCTCAAACACGACATTAAGTTATGAATAAGTGGGACAGACGAATGATCACAATGGTTTTGTGACAATTAAACAAACTGACGACATCAGCTGATGTCTTCGATAAAAATGGCGGCACCATTTCACCAAACAAGTAGTTTGGTGGGCGCAGGACGTGTGCTACGACACTCGCATATCTCATGGCGCTGCAATATTCAAAGGCAACTGTGATCATTTCACGACTAAGTCCGCATCATGACTATGTCATGAGATGTGAAATGGACCTTGTCTGTTAGCACGCCGACTTCAATCCTCGAGGTTTGCCATTGTGTCGCCTGTACACAGTGTGCACTGGATGTTTCAGTACCTTTCGGAGGTTCTGTGCATCATTAGTCATGGCCGATACAAACATCCGTCTGAGATGGAACGTGTCAAGGATGATACGCTTAAATAAATTCTCAATGGCGAAAACACTAACACCCTCTCACTCGGTGAGTGATGGATACAAATCGGGGTACCCGATCGGTACCGACGATAAAAAGGTACATAAGTGTACTCATAACCCTGTTCAGAAGACAATGATTCTTGTCAATGGGGGTTGAAATTGCGCCAAAGAGGGGCATAGACTCTTCAATGGGTCCTCCATGATTTGAGACGTCGCAGTATGGTGGTCGAAGGTTGCAAGAGTCAAACCTGGCGTATGACAAGATTGACCGAATGTCAAAAGTGAATGAATTTGAAGGCGACACCTTCAATCTATTTTCACTCGGTGAGTGAACATGTCATGGACATTGATAGACAAAAATACATGAACCGACGTTGGTGACATAAACTAATCCACACTTCAGTGAAAATCCATTTCAGAGAAAATGAGCGACACTCATTTTCTCCTTGATGGTACTCAAACTATGACGATCTCATAGATTGCCACAAACCAACTACGACCAAGTTGGGATCACGTCAAGGTCTAGGTTTTGAAGTTCAAAACTTATTGCCGTAGAGACGATGTATGAGCCGACAGCTTTATACAAACAGTGTATTAGCACCTACATCTTGGTGGTCTGACCGACCACGCGAGTCATAATCAACACTGAGGCAAAACAAGTGACCAATGTGTCAAAATTGTTGATTTGAGATGACTCTTCAAGATGGGCCTTGAGAAACGATATTTCTCATCAGATTCTTTTGATGTTTTGAGAAACGTCTCAAAGTCATGCCATCGTGACACAGTACACTAGTTGTGTACGTCACGCTCTTCAAACATCACACAAATGGAGTCTGATCATACCAAAGGCATGGTGTAGCACCACCTATCCAATTTGTTGGAACAAAACCAATCTCTGAGAGAGAGAATAGCGATTGCGGTGCAGTCAAACCATGCTTTCCTGACTCGGAAGGTCATGGTAAGGTAACTGTACTCCCTGGGCTCTGGGGATGGTTCAATTGAAGTACATTGCCGAATGCAAATATAATATGTTTTGGATGTCACTGCGGAGGTATCCACAATAATGGTTGTTTGTCGGATGTCTTTGATGAGGGTGATCCCCTCTACAAGTACCTTGGGTGAGGCATATGGAAAACACTCTGTCGAGTGGAAGTACAGAATGTACA
Organism: Penium margaritaceum; assembly: GCA_023375785.1. Lineage (NCBI taxonomy): Eukaryota > Viridiplantae > Streptophyta > Zygnematophyceae > Desmidiales > Peniaceae > Penium > Penium margaritaceum. The sequence continues at coordinate 191,338 of SZWC01001571.1, read as the reverse complement.
CATCAGAAGACGTTGAAATAACATGTTTTGTTGTGACTTGACAAACACAATCCGTAACGGGTTCGTGACTGGAACCTTAGGACGTCATGACACGAGCAAAGAAAGACTTTGGAACTAATTGTTCCAGGCTCTTTGGATGTGATTTGGATGTGTTCAACACAATCACATGGAATTGACACCCGAAAGGTGTTGTTCCAACTTGTACCGTAGTGATTGTGAGCACGGTACACACGTTTGGTGAATACCCAACGATGAACACTTCATTCGTGGATAGAATCCATGGTTGAGATTGGTTATCTTAGGGAACCTAGTTCAAAAGCAATGTGCTTTTGACAAGGACGAGAGCGGCAGCCTATGGTACCCATTTTAGATAGAAATGAGGGGATGATGGTTGAGACCAAGATCATCTAGGTCGAAGCATTGCCGTGTCCAATGTTGGACTTAAACGGCAAGTGCGCATGCCAAACAACCAATGCCGCCTCCTTCAAAGATGAGTGCAATCTTTGAAAGGAAAAACAAGTGTGCTCTGCAACCCTGTCTTAGGGCCTTGGTGCCTCCCAACCCTAAAATGAAGCTAGCATGCGAGATGCATGGATTCAGTGGAGCTTGGTTGAGTTCAGCCAACCAATCCACAGTTGCTGAAAGAGGTCTAGTGGACCTTTGCGTGGTCATGAACACGTGGTTGCGACCCAAAAGGACTCATGTCCACTTACTGGGTTGCATGTACTAACAATGTTGCAGGGAGGTACCACCTTGGCAACATACCCTCGGAAGAGATCATGTCCGAATGACATGGGAAGTGTTGTGTGGACCTCAACAGTTTTCGCGGGGACACCCGGTTAATTGGTCGCAGGGATGCTCCTTGCAAAGGGGGAGGAGGCGTCACCACAACAGCATGCTGAACACGTACCACATGGATTGTGGGAAAATTCATCCTACGTACTCTCTTCCAAACTGGCATGACATTTTTGACAACGTACGTCCCAAAAGGCATCGACTATGCCATCGACACATACGTATGATGAGTCTGGTGAAGACTCATCAACACTTGTGAAGAACATACAAGGATTGTACGTGTTTCATCTTGGTAAGAGCCAAGGATCACGCGGCCAACAGTGGATGTTGTTCATGATTGTGCATGAACGTGACGTAACCGTGTTGCGGATGACAAGAGTTCACACGTGTAATGTTGTTTGCACTTATTGTTGCATGGTTTGCATCATAAAGTACGCGATGATCAAACCTCCGTGACCAAAGACGAACCGGGACGGTTCGAAGCAAAGGGGGAGGAATGTAGCGTACGGACCATTTTTAGGGTTAAAATGGTCGTTAAAAAATTATCGGGTGCTTCGGGTACTCAAGGCTTAAGTTTCGAGGAGCCAAAAGCCCGGAAAAACATAAAGGGCTGGAGTTTGGTTTGACTATAGCCTAGAAAATAGTCCTTGGTCGGATTCGAGGCGAAAGGAGTGCCGCGATGGAAAATCCATTGCGTCACCCCTCCTCCACTCCTAGAATGTCGCTAGGGTCCTATTTCCAGCGTGGCAATGCCACGTGGAAGAAGTAGGATTAGGTTGCATGTTTACAAATATGCCCTATGACTACTACGTCCATTTGTGGCGCGGTTTGTCTCAGCCAAAAGGGCTTAGGCGACCATTCGCTACTCCTCCTTGGACTACACTTTCTGAGGGCCTACGTTTTGGGTTCAGAAGTTAGTCGCAAAACAGCCTAGTGCTGTTACAACGATCCATCATTCCATTAGAATAAAGTGATTTAATCAATATAAAATCCATGAAAAATTTGTAAAAATGTCATTCATGTGAAATAATTACCTAAAGGCAAGCCCTCGACAAGCTATGTTAGGCAAGCCCTCATGATTCCCCTCATAAGGAATGTTTTAGGTATAAAGTATAACTGTAGATCTGTTTTTTTTTTTCCCACCATTTCAATGACATACATAGGTTTCCTTGTCCCACCACAGGTGTTGCATATATGTTTTTTTTTATTTCCTTACTTCACTCTACATAGTTCCATGTTGGCGCTCGTAGCTTGTTCCTTTGTGTTTTATATGGATTGAAGGCTTTGCATGTTGGAGGGTACCCCGTTGCGCTTGCATGTTCTCCCAGTCGCCTACGACTCCGCATGGTAGGAGTGAGAAATCCAGGTTGTTGTTGGGCCGTGAGGGGCATTTATGGATGAAACAAACCACGGGCATAGTGTCATCGTGAATGGAGGGCTTTTTGTCTACAACGCGTGGCTTGTGAAGTTTTATGCGTAGTGACCCTTGACGGCAGGCACCATTAAGTCGCAACGCCGCACCTGCCACGATCTCCAAATGCCCATTGCAAACCACATTTACTACGCGCCGTGATCCCCGTAGTTCCTAAAAAATGCAGGTTGGCCGAGGTGGGGCAAAGGCAACTGAACACCTAGGATTCAAACTTGCACATGTTAGGTCTCGGTTATGGCTCCCCCCTCTTCTGTTTTGCCACACACGAGGAAATAGGATTTCCAAGACCACAACATACGTCCATGGATCGTTGTAGAGCAAAAACGATTTGATGTTTTCGCAAGTTTAAGTCAAAACTTCTAGCCAAAATCTGACCATGCCAGCTGGCACGATCAAGTTTGGGATCCATGTGGCAGTTACAAAAGACAAAAGGGGTTCTGAGGTCGCATCCCGACTTACGCGAGGAGCCAAAATCACGGATGAGATTTCACGATGCATCTTTTCATAAAGAGATGCATCATGAACACCGATATTCAGAAGCATGTGAGAGATTTTTATAAACCTATAGATTATTGCACCGACGGGAAGAAAGTAGTACAAAACAGATTATTGACTAGGAGGAAAGAGAGCACGAAATGAAGTGGGTGTCAGAACGGGTACCATTGTGACATAATCATAACTTTGTGTACAAATATATGTCGTAGCTTCAAAAGGGGTAGTTGCGCTCTATGACGACGCGATGCTGTGAGATCCGTGTGACAAACTGGCATCATCGGCAGAGCCAACCTCATTCGTGACCATTCACGATTGAAACATTTAGAGCTCCTCCCTTTGGATACAACGTACTCCACCAAATTTTACACTAGTATGGGAGCCAGTCGTCTTTCGGCCGCAGCCCGAGAACACACTTGTCTCATGGCGTGACCCATTGCAGCCAACTACGACAACTCTACCACGTGAGACGTGCTAGGAGACCTGAATGAGGGTTGTGAACCCTACAGATTTTGCTTCTACACCCTTGCTTGGCATACAGCTACAAACACGGTCGTAGAAGCATCTTGACGCGCAAAACGGGCCACGGCAAAGAGGCAAGATAGTCAGCTTTGACAGCAGCCACCTCCCTCACGACAACAAGGGCCTCTACTGCAATAGCAACTTCCAGGCCGTAGGAAAGGCGGACTGAGCCGTCGCCCACGTTTCTGCGCTCCGTGGAGGTCATCATCGTCCAAATGGAGCCAAAACGGGATGAGAAGTGAACCCGGGCCCAAATACTGAAAAAATTCATCACTTCCACAAGAAACCTCCGATTGACATGCCATTTTTTATTGGATTCGTATTGGAAAGCTCTATCTCTTTCTAGGATATTAAATACTTGGTTGTGCCACTTGGTTGTGGCTAGTTTAGGTCATATTAACATCTTTGCGTGTTGTGGTTTCCTTTTTGCTCCTTACCTCTTGAACCTCCTTTCAGATTGAGTGAGTAAATCTCCTTTTTGATCGGGAGAGTGGTGTCGTAGTTCTAAGAATGTATGGTCTTCAAAGTGAGTGAGTTAAACTCCTCCTTGTGAAAATTCACACTTGAAGACTATATGTGTGAGTTTTGAAGTGAGTGAGTGGAGCTCCTCCTTGCGAAAAACACATTAAACTAAGGGAGTAAATCTTTGAAGCAGTGGAGGAACCTCCTCCTTGGATTTTTCACTAATCGCCACCTACGTGAGGGAGAGAGACCAGATCTTCTTGAGAAAAGAGGGTTTAAAGCAAGTACCATCGCATAGTCGCGAGTGTGTGGTTCACCAAAAACGAAAAAGAAAACAAAAAAAAGAGGGAGGGGTCAAGCGGGCTTAAAGTGCGCTACATTGTCGTAAGGAAAGTGTGCACTCTAGCTACAACTTTGAAGAGGGATCGTGATATTCTTGGGTCACCAAAGTCATGGTCACTTGGGCTATCGGCTTATCCACGCTCTTTGGAGGGCTGCCTCCAAAGGTGACTCCTAAAGGGAAGTGGAAGGGTCGCTCTCTGGTTGTCATACGCTACAAAGGGGGACGGACGATCCCATCCGAATTCTGACACGTTATCAGGATGGGAAGAAGGGCGGGCGTTGAGGCGAGGACCATGTGACTTATCGGTGGCAAGCTCTTGACCGTCCCTATGGCTTGCCACCGTACACGCTCAAGGTGGAAGATAGCCATGACCACTTTTGTTTTTTAGACAATCACGGGACATGAAGAGGGCCACAAGGATCTTGAGAAAGATGCTCTCAAAGAAACTCCCTCGCCTACTTTGAATCAAACTACGGAAGATGAACACCCTTCCAACATGGTAGATGGTGATGCTGACGTCGCAAATCCTACAAAGCCGGATGAAGGAGGAGGCGAGGATGAGGTGACAAGTGACGAAGAACGTGACGATGGTGTAGCCAAAGAAGAGGAAGCTACTTCCATCGAGCTCAAAGAAAATGAAGTCGCAGATAATGAGAGCAAAGAGCCATCTCCAACACATGGTATTGGCGTTGAAGCTGCAAGGCAAGAGCTCGAGACAATCGACCCCGTGCATGGAGCTGTTGAAAAGCGACATGATGCTTCTAACCTACACGCCATCAAAAGGAACAACCTCCGCTAGATGGGCCTTATCGGCTCTCCAAGCATCCATCGCGCCATCTTCAAAGCCATCCACCTTCACGAGGTCGAGGAAGATGTAATGAGGCTGAAAGACAACCTGAGCAACGAGGACTACGACATCAACGTGGGCATCATCGATGAAATGGCACACAGCCATGAGAAGATGGTTATCTCTCTTAGAAGAAATGTCCGCCATGCTCACACGGTGAACCACAAATGAGAACATGAAACTCCACAGAGAGCTTGTTGTTGCCTTACATCATGTTGAAGAAGAAGTCATCGCTGAAGAGATGCTCAAGGCAAAGCAACACGGAGTGGCACAGATTCATGAGGCAACAGCGGTTCATGCGGTAGGAAAGGTGGCGGTTTGCGCTTTTGAGCGCCAGAAACTGATTCAGGCTAAAAGCCGCCAAGCAAGCTCAGCCGCCAACCAGCGCGACACAATGCAGCCTAGCACAAGCGATGGGCCACCGACAGCAAGCTTGACAAGCCGGCCTATGTTTGACTTGGTTGACAGATACGATGGCAAGTCAAATGTACACACGTGGCTGAAGGGATTTAAACTCCAGATGCAGCTGAGAAAGATCCCCTTGGACGACTGGGGGGCACAAGGGATACTTGCGGTGAACCATGAGAAGTTTGAGCAGCTTGCAAATATATAGTTTGCAAAGAACCATGTGGGAAACCCCACATGCGAGGAGTTTGAGGTCTTCATAAGAGAGTTGTTCTCTCACGCCATTGACTTGCAAGTATCAAAGGTCGAGTTGGAGAAGTTTAGGCAGGGAATCTCGACCCTAGGCCGGTATGTGGATCATGTTTATGACATGGCCCAGCCTGTCCAGTCGCGACATATGACACAGGAGGCAAAGATTACATTGTTCTTGAATGGGACAGCCAGTTAACAGCTGAAGTTCAAAAAAATTACTAATAAGGACCACAAGCAATAGACGAGCTTGCGAGCCATGAAAAAGTGTGTCCTTGAGACGTACAATGAGAACTCGACCTCATGGGATACTTCGACTCCTATGCATACGACAAGGAATGAGGCACCGAGCCTCCTTGGCAATGGCGGAAGTAAAGGTCCTTTCAGTGTACAGATTGGACAACCTAAGAAAGCTTGCTTGTAGGATAAGACGGCTCAGCAAAGTGGCCCTTTCACCTGAAGGGAGTGCAACAAACCAGGGCACATTGCACAGAATTGCCTGCATCGTCAACAATATGGTCCTCCACAAGGGCCAGCTATTGTCAAGGACAAGTCAACAGGCCTTATGGGGGCCTAAACCAACAAGGGATGTTGGGACACCAGCACGGCGATGCACGTCCTGTTCAGGGCGCCGGTGGTGAAGTGCTAGCGGGTGCCCCAGGCGGGCAACTCGCTGGACCGCGAGGAGGCAACGGTGCTTTTGGTCGTGCACCTGGAGGGCCGCAGTAGCCAACCTTTGGAGCTGTTCAAAGGATCGGAGTGCGTTAGCAACAGCGGGGTCGTGGACGCCCTCGTGTGCCAGACGAGGTTGAGGGGTGCGAGCTCCATGGCATGGAACCACGTCGACTCCAACAGGATTTTTTCCACCCTCAGCAGTAAACAGTGGACGAATGCCTGGGGGACTTGACGGCATGGAAAATGAGAGGATATTTTTGTTTGTGGATGACGATGTAAAGCAATTTGAGTTCTTTTCATCGCAGTGTTTTTCAAAAGTATTTTCATCGCTCATTCAATCTGACTCTCTTTACTCCGGTCGTTCTCGTCCATGAATGTACGCCACAAAGAAGAATCTTGACACGTATTCATGCCTTGTCATAGTTACAAAGGAAAACATGGTTGACAACATCAAAGAGGCACACCAAACTTATATGACGCAATCATTGACCGCAATCACGATTGTTATGCCCGCACATGAAGGAAATGACTTGTCACAACTGCAAGTCTAGAGGATCCTTGCAACCTTTACACGTGGTCATCACATGTGGGAGAAGGTGGGCGATAATGTGAAGCTACGTTGAATCTCCTATGCCTACCAAAACTTACCACTTGCAGGCAAAGCCGCCAGTGAGCTTGTTTTTACGGAAGGCTAGTGCACATATGACCATGCAGTTTCGAGGAAGTGTCAATGGACCACCAGCTCGAATCCTTGGTGATACTTGGGCTGATGATTCATTTGTGAAAGCTAAATTCTTGAATTCCATTGGTCTAAAATACACCCCTTGACAAGGAAAGGTGTTGGTGGGCAATAACCGAGAAGTACCAATCATCGGTGATTGTGTGGTATGTCTCTCCCTTGGAGGATTGAGCACAAAGACTCGTCTCACGTTCTTGACCTGATGGACCCATTTGACACCGTGTTGGGAGACCCTTGGTTGGTGAGCCACAAGGAAAAAACTGACTTCGAGTCAAAAGTATTGCAAGTGGTGAAAGGACGACGGAAGATCACCATCTCACCAATACCTCAGCTTTAGAAACCTGAAAACTACACATTGGATACGTTGACTGCGATACAAGTGAAGCAACGATTGTGACAAGGATGCTATTTCTTCTTAGCCACACTACGAAAGATAGAACAAGAGCCTGTACGTGACATCCCACACAACATGAAGACCATCATCTCAGATTTTTAAGATGTATTTCAAGAACCCCCAAATGGAGTGCAGCTGGTGAGAGAAGTGGGTCACACAATCCAATTAGAGTCTAATGCAACACCACCTTTCGGGGGCATGTATCGGCTTAGTCCCTCCGAAAAAGAAGAGCCCAAAACACAAATCAAACAGTACTTGCGTAAGGGATGGATTGAGCCGAACTCATCTCCCTTTGGTCCACTAATCTTTTTTGTAAGCAAGAAGGATGGAGGCTTGCAAATGTGGGTGGACTATCACGCGCTGAACAAGCTTACGGTAAAAAATCGTTATCTATTTCCACAAATCAAGGACCTACTTCATCAGTGTAACAAACGGATGGGAAGCTTGGCCCACTGGGCCAAAACCGCGGTAGTTGAGGGTCTCCGACCCTCAACTCATCCCATCCGTCGCCCCACAGGCCAGGACCCACGTTCAAGCCACGTGGCACACCTCGCGCTACATTCCTCCCACACAAGAATGGACCCGCCTCCAGTGTCCACAATGGGTGTCGAACCCCGGCGCTCTGACACCAAATGTAACAAACGGATGGGAACCTTGGCCCACTGGGCCAAAACCGCGGTAGTTGAGGGTCTCCGACCCTCAACTCATCCCATCCATCGCCCCACAGGCCAGGACCCACGTTCGAGCCACGTGGCACACCTCGTGCTACAATCAGCTACAAGGAGGAAAAATCTTCTCATCGCTTGACCTCTCGCAAGGGTATCACCAAATCCAAATCGTGGAGGAAGATGTATTAAAGACCGCCTTTTGTACACACTTGGGACACTATCCGTTTTGTGTGCTATCCTTTGGGTTAACAAATGCACTAGCAATGTTCCAAGCTGTAATGAACAACGTGCTTTGTTATCGGCTAGTGAAGTCCGTATTCGTGTACTTGGATAACATTCCCATCTTTTCCAAGACAGAAGAGGAGCACGAGAAGCATGTGCAAGAGGTGTTGGAAATTCTACGTGAGAGGAAGTTCTTTGCAAAAATGAGTAAGTACAAATTCGCGCTAAGAGAGCTTGAGTACCTTGGACATAGAGTGAGTGGTGAAGGCATCGGTGTGGACCCCTCAAAGGTGCGAGCGGTCAAATAATGGCCCCGCCCTTTGAATGTGGGCTAGATCCGATCTTTTCTTGGCCTCTCTAACTATTTCAAACACTTCATGAGGGGCTACTCAACTTTGGTCAGCCCACTCACAAGTCTCACACGAAAGACAATCGCTTGGCGTTGGACAGAACAACGCAAGGCAACCTTCAACAAAGTCAAGGAGATGCTAGCCTCAGCATTCGTGCTTGTCCTTCTTGACCCCAAGAAGCCATGGGAACTCAGATGTGACACATCACTTGTCAGTGTCGGAGTTGTCCTCATGGAAGATCGTCCCCTAGTAGCATGTGAGAGCCAAAAGCTTTTACTGGGCAAAAAATCGCTACACGACAGGAGACCAAGAACTCCTTGCAGCTGTGCATGCCTTCAAGGTGTGGCAATGTTACCTGGAGGGAGCAGAAGGGGAGATCACGGTGGTCACTGACCATAACCCCCTTTTATATTTCCAAACACAACCCAAACTGTCGAGATGCCAAGCACGCTGGAGTTAGTACTTGGGTAGGTTCATCTTCACATGGCAGTACCGGCCCGGTGGCATCAATGTTGCAGATCCATAAAGTTGTAATCCCGTGTGTTTGGCGATCATGGTGGGTTGCCAAAAAAACCTCAAACCGTACCTTTGCCACGATAGCAACCGCAGTGACAACACACGAACCCACTCCGCCCAGTACCCACACCACTCATTCAAGTGAACCCCTTCAAGAATCGAATTCGCATGGGTTACAGGATTGACCCATGGTTCTAAGTCCCTTGGAACATAGAGTGACATAGTTTGGTCAAGGCTGTAGGAATTTATTGGCATGGCAAACAGGTGGTGGTCCCACATGCCAACAAGCTTGGGGAGCAGATACTGTTCGAGTTTCATAACCCCCCAACAGTCGGACATGTGGGTCTAAAGAAAACAGGATATTCAATGTCAAGGCATTATTGGTGGCCAGGTTGGAGCAATGCGGTGTGAAGATGTTGTGTGGTTTGTGACCTGAGGCTCCGGAACAAAGCAAGGAAGAAAGCTCAAGGAGGGCTCCTCCAACCCTTGGAGCTTCCCAATGGTCCATGGGAATGTGTGGCCATGGTTTTCACCACCGGCCTCCCACAAACAAAGAGGGACCGTGATGCAATATTCATGGTGATCGATCGTGCAACCTACATGGCACATTTCCTGCCCACAACATTACCTGTGACCGCTCAGGAAACAACACGCCTCTTCTTTGATGGCGTTGTGAAGTACCACGCCATCCCCCTCGAGATCATCTCCGATCGTGATCCGCGGTTTACAAGTCGCTTTTGGCAAGAACTCAATGAGCGATACGGAACACGAGTAAAGATGGCAATAGCATTCCATCCACAGAAGGATGGGCAGAGTGAACGCATGAACCGCACATTAGAAAAAATATTGCGGATGTATATCAACCCTTTGATGGACAGTTGGGATGATTTTCTTACACCGGAAGAATTTGCTATCAACAATGCCATGAGCGAATCGACTGGCTATAACCCGTTCCTTCTCAATCATGGTCGGCATCCGGTGGTACCCGTCTCACTGGTGAAGCACGGGGGTGGCGGTGATCAGGTTCCCTCCACCCAGGCCTTTGTGGAGAAAATGGATGCATTGTGGCATGATGTAAAAGCACACCTGTACGCAACTTGACAATGTCAAAAGGTCTATGCTGACAAGTCCATACGTGAGGTCAAATTCTCTATTGATGAGTGAGTGCTTCTTAGCATAAAAAATTTACGGTTGAAGACGCCTCGTGCATGTAAGATGTTGCCAAAATGGTTAGGACCCTTTGTGATCACGCATGAGTTGGGACTAGTGGCCTATCGTCTTCCGCTCCCCTCCGCAATGCGTATCCACAACGTCTTCCACGTGAGCCTTCTTACACCATACACGGCAAATGCGTCTGTTCAACCACCCCCGCAAGCATTTCTTACCGTTGAAGGCAAATGCGAGGTACACCGTGTTGAGAGGTGCGATTACTGCGCTGGTGTTACGCCCCGATATGGTAAAGACGACACTGTAAACGGAGCACTGTATGAAAAGTTACGGATTTTACGGTGAATTTCCGGGTCCATGTCTATTGGGAATTCTCTCCTGCACAGGCTAGATAAATTCTGGCCACCAGCCCTGAAGCAGCTTAAAGGGCCTGGAGTGTAATATAGTGTGCTAGCATGCGCAAGGGGGTTGCGCATGCCTCTAGTTAGCTCTAGCAGGGAGGGGAGCTACCTACTGCGCAGCACTACACAGCTACCCAGGTCATTGAGTCCTCTAGCTGACTAGACAAGAATCATGCACCCTGAGCATGAGGCTTACACTGCATCATCAGCCACATGCATACAGCCTGGGTCCTTCAACCTACATGGGCCAATCCGGAACGAGCTTTAGGAGGCTCCTGATCGACAAACCTGATGCAAGACTATGGCAGGATAAACGGCCGTCAGAGGAAAGCTTGAAGAGCAAGCAACCTCTTTGAGAAATTTCACCTGAAGACCTGAGAGTAGGAGGGATGCCAGTAACAACTTTGACCTACTGGAAGCTTCATATGAAAAGGAAGCTTCTCCAATAGGCAACAGACTTGAACCACCTCAAGGAAGCTTCTCCTTTAGGTGGTCAACTTGCCAAGACCACAGGTATAAAAGGGGAAGCTCCTCTAAGTTCAGATCTATCTCAGCATCTCAGCTTTCTGCAAGCACTCAGCTCTGCTCAAGCCTCTGAGTCTGGGACCCTGATCAAGACTCTGCTGGAGATCCCTCCAAGGCCCCTATAAGCCTGGCAAGGCCTGCCAGCCTGCGTGGAGGCTGCCCTGGAGGCCAGTCAACCTGACGACAAGCAAGGCGTTGCCCCTCTAGGGCGAGGAGCTATGCTAGCCTAGTGTTCTTAGTTTTTCCATGTACCATACTTCTACTTTGTATCAATCAAGATTTCAGTCCAGATTCCCAACCCTTGCCCTGTTATTGTACATGCTGCACTGCTGATCACCCAAAGATCCTACCAGCAAGGGTCCTAGCCCCTGCTGCCTGTATCACGAAATCAACACACCGTATCCTCTAGCACCGAGAGCGTGCACTCCACAGACAAGTGGTCAAGGAGTACCTTGTGCACTGGGCTGGTTGTGGACCTGAACACAACTCATGGGAGCCAAAGTCTTGGATGCCAAAAAGAGTTGTAACCGAGTACTAGGAGGAACTGGCTGTTATTCACGACGACGTGCCCTCGGGGGTACCACCCTGGCACAAACCCCTTCATGAGGTTCTGGTACAATATCTTGGCCACTTCGTAGTGTGTAACGAAAATGCCTGGACACACATCGCGAAGGGTGCTCCTTACAAAAGGGGGAGGATGTGCCGCCATCCCTTGTCAAAGGTTGAGATTTGATATTGTACTTCAAAGTGCCATAAGACCTCAAGCAATAAAAAACATTTTTCGACAAATGTGACGGTCATAAAAGCAAGACTGTTCCTCCTCACTGCTGTCTTTCTTTGTGATGTGCATGTCCTTTTCTCCAAGAAAGATCACAAATTGGGACGATTTGGTCCTAAAGGGGGAGGAATGTAGAGCAAAAACGTTTTGACATTTTTGCAAAGTTTAGTCAAAACCGCTAGCCAAAATCTGACCATGCCAGCTGGCATAGTCAAGTTTGGGATCCATGTGGCAGCTACAAAAGACAAAAGGGGTCATGGGGTCGCATTCCGACTTCCGCGAGGGGAAGGAGCCAAAATCACGAATGAGATGTCGTGATGCATCTTTTCATAAAGAGATGCATCATAGACACCGATATCTAGAAGCATGTTAGAGATTTTTATAAAACATATAGATTATTGCATCGACGGGAAGAAAGTTATACAAAACAAACTCTTAACTAAAAGGAAAGAGAGCACAAAATGAAGTGGGTGTCACAACGGGTACAATTGTGACATATTCATAACACTGTGCACGAAAATACGTCATTTCTTCAAAAGGGGTAGTTGGGCTATATGACGACGCAACGTGGTGAGACCAGTGTGATAAACGGACATCGTCGGTAGAGCCGACCTCATTCGTGACCATTCGCGACTGAAACATTGAGAGCTCCTCCCTTTCGACGCGACGTACTCCACCAATTTCTGTAATATTTCTCAATGTCTTTTCTTTTCAAGAATGAACCTTTCATAGCTTTAATTATTCCTCAAGAATAAATGAGGCACTTAAAACATAAGGTTACTTATATGTAATCTATTTAGTTTGAAAAACCACCTGCAATAATTCAGAGTGCACATTGTGCTACATACATAATGTTAGACCACAAATTTCAATGTTTTAATAAAGTATAAGTAAAAGTTTACAAAAAAACATTATGAGAATCTATGATGAAAGAAAAATATTTCATAGCATGTGCAAAAGCAATCCCATCATTGATGTAGCGTCGTGGGAGAGGTGCGTATGGCATGTACACGCCACGCTTGTACGTGCAACGGTTGTTTCCCTCGTCAGGTGCTTGATCAAATGTGAAGTCATTGCTTGATGGCTCTTGTGCGCCCTTGTGAAGACGTTAGATGCGAGACAACATTGGAAGGTGCGACATGGTGGCGTGGTTGTACAGGAACATGTTCTCTTCGTACTCCCATGGAAGAACTCTAGAGTGCAAGCCCAAGATGACAGGGCTCGAGTTGCAAAATGCACATGATTATGAGGAGGAGGCCATGGACGACGAGGTTCCCATTGGTGAGGAGGCCATTGTGGTGGTTAGTGTAGTGACACATGTAGGTTAATAGTAGGGGCATGCAGAGGTCGACTCGTCTCGGCGGCTCGTCGTGCCGACTCGATGCAACGACAACACGAGCAAGTGTTTGTGTTTAGACGTTTGAATTTCGATCATTTGGACGTTTGAATTTTAATCATGTAGACGAATGAAAGATTGTCGTTTTAATCCAGAGAATTTTGTAAAAAAAGTTGAGTTATAGTTTAATTTCTCCTTTTTGCCAAAGCGCGTTCCACTTTCATCGACTTTCATCGACTTTCATCTACACCAACCAACGTGATTGGTCGCTTGACGAGACTTTGATGAAGCATGAAGGGTTGTTGAAGCGCGAAAACACCCTTGATCTAAGCCTCGCCGTTGATGTAATCCGCCACAAAAATGCGGCATTCGACACCAATGTGTACCCCTTGCTGACTTTTCGCGTGGAGGCCATGTCGGTTATTCCCGAATAAAATTGTGCGGGAACATAGATGAAGGATGGAGTTCAGCAAACTCGGGGCGCAGCCCTCACGTGCGCTGGTATGAGTCCCAGGTGTTCAGTCTGCCTTTGCCACACCTGGGCCCACCTTTTCTTTCGACTGGAAAAAATTCACAAGCGACGAAGGGCCACGAAGCGTAAGAAACGCGGTTTGCAATTGGCGTCATGAGACTGTTGCAGGTGCGGCGTTGCGAAGTTGTGGGACACGACATGGAATACACAACCGAACCGCGGGACGTTCACGAAAAGCTCCCTTGCGAAAAGCCGATGGAAGAGGGAAGACGAATCCGGCAGCAGCAGGTCCAAGCGTTCTAGGAGTCTGCGCATGCGAATGCGAATGCGAAGAGCATTACTTCTGATGATCTGCACTGATTCATTTCCTGCTCTGCTACGTTTTGTTTTTTCCCGGGGAGCGACTGGAAGAGTCCAGCAGGAGGAGGAAGAGGAGGAGGAGCAGCAGCAGCAGCAGCTGCTGCCGCTGCTGCGGCTGTTACTTCAGCAGGTCCCCAAAACTCAATTTCCACTCGTTTCAGGAGAAGCAAGTGCGTCTTTTTTTTTTTTTTTTTTTCCGGAAGGACACAGACAAGCCCGTGCAGAGTTACGACTGTGGAGGAAGGTGGTTGAAAGCTAGCAAGCTAGCACGCAAGGAAGCGCACAAGCAAGCAAAGCAAAGCAAAGCAAAGCGAAGCAAGCAAGCACAAGGAGCTGGACCGCAAGTGGCTAGTGCGGTCTGGCCAAGGCCGCGCCCTCTCCCATTCACATGTTTTTCTCTCGGACAAGGATTGCGCAGGCGTTTGCCACCGGGCAGCCTTCCTCGACCGGCAACAGCTGAGGGAGAGGGCAGTAGGAAGAATCGTGAGAAGGGATAGCACCGGTCACACTGTCGTTTCTGTGGCTTGCACACACCGCCACGCATTGGGGACCCCCCGAACCCTAAATCGCCCGCCACCTCCATGGTGACGAAGGTGGATGCAGCTCAACGACTCTGCTGGACTGCAGCAGGGATCTACTGCTGCAACAGTGCAGTGCCGAATGAGATGGATGGCGGGGTGAGCGACAGCTTCAGATGCTATTGTTGCGATGCAGTGTTGATGTGTGGATGCAGAACGGAGCATGGGGGGGACGGGAGAGCCGACAGGATGAAGGACAGGGTGGGTGAGAAAGGAGTCTTGGTCATGGCTGATGAGTCCACCTTCTGTGGCTGTGGGTCTTTTGGGCCCTCCAGCTCTTCCCAGGGCGGAGGCTGCGGCAGCAGCAGCAGCAGCAGCAGCAGCAGCAGCAGAGGAAGAAGCAACAGCAGCAGCAACAGGAGCAACAGTACCAACAGAAGCAGCAACGATGGCAGCAGCAGGTGTCAGCGTCAAAGTGATCTTGCCAATCCAGCAACAGCTGCTGCTGCTCCTCTCCAGCAGCAGCAGCAGCAGCAGCAGCAGTTGCAGCAGCAGCAGCAGCAGCAGCAGCAGCAGCAGCAGCAACAGCAGGAGCAGCAGCAACAGGGGTGGCGCATGGAATCTTCAGGTGTCATATCTGGCCTGTGTCTGCGTAAACGATGTTGTCATGGATTCAGCCTGGAAGTGCACCGTGTCCATTACGTCCATGCCTTGTTCACGCTCACGCTCACGCTCACGCTCTTTTCCTCAGGGGTTCGCTCCTCGAATAAAGTTATAGCGTCAACGCTGGCGTCATCTTTGTTGGCGCCATCGTCGGGGGCGCCAGCAGCAGCAGAGTCGCTGGCGGCGTTGTTGTCATTGTCGTCGTCGTCGTCGTCGTCGTCGTCGTCGTCGTCGTCGTCGTCATCGTC
>SZWC01001571.1:126467-152750 GCA_023375785.1 Penium margaritaceum | reverse complement strand
AGAGAGAGAGAGAGAGAGAGAGAGAGAGAGAGAGGGAGAGAGAGAGAGAGAGAGAGAGAGAGAGAGAGAGAGAGAGAGAGGGAGAGAGATATAGAGAGAGATTGATTAATGACCATTAAAGAAGGATCATATGGATGGTAGGTACAATACGTGATGACCAATGCCTGAGAAAGTTGCTCAAGGTTTACACTAGGACTAGGCATAGAGAAGATTATGGAAGACCCAAAAGCACTGGACATGTATGCGCGTGGAGGCTCATATCATTCTGTTAATATTCACAAGAGAGAAGGAATTTGTGTTAAAATAAGGCTACTTAAGTTTGGAAGTATTCATACTTGGAATCAGTGGGGACTGTGGATGGCCAGGAAAACCCCCCTGAAGTTATGGACTTAATTTCGAATGACCATGTAGAGCATGGCATGATCCCATGGATCATGCTGTGCTCCACATTGTGATTGGGACCAGGCAAGTTTACAAGGAAAAGTAAACTTCAATAAGAGTATAATCAATTCAAGATTTTAGGGATTTTTCAGGTAGAAATGTGGAGGAAGTGCACCCTTTTTAGGAGTAAAAACAGTATTTCAAAAATGTTCCCCACTTTTTGGGAGGTTGAGACTGATGTGTCAACATCAGGAAAAACATCTATGCGCTAGAGTTTTGTTCAACCCCAGCTCAGAAAATCCATTGGCCAAAATCAAGGCAAGATGAGTGGTGCAACAGAATATCCATTGCATCAATCCTCCTCCACCCATTGAGTGTCACTAATCCTCCTAATTGTTTGACATTGCAGTACCATATGAAGAATTGGGTTTGTAACTAAATAGAAAAACCTATGATGGTATTTTCCATTCTAGGAGAGATGTGTCTCTGCCAAAAGGGTTGAGACACGCTGTCCTTTGGCTTTACTTTCTAGGGCCTATTGTTTGGTCATTCAGTTTGTCACGAAATTGCCATCAGCAGCTACACTATCATCGGAGCCAAATTCCACAATATTGTCCATAAAAATGGTTGAGGTGATCCAATAGATTTGGCTCCTGAAAAATGGAATCCATGGATTCATGTTTGGAATCCAGAGAGAAATCATGAAAGTGCCACCGGACTGACAAGATGATACTCAAAAGGGAAAACATAGGGAGGGAGCAAGAGTGTTCGTTCCCATTCCTCCCAGTCATTGCTCATCACAATTTGATGAGCGATGGATCGACCAAGAAAATTGCAAGAATGCTTTCTACAGCCTCTAGACCAAACACCGCCCAATTGGGACCAACCAGCCAAGAGCTTGGTCCAAATTGCTAAGGGCTTGCTTCGACAAGCCCATGGCTTGCTGTAACAACAAAAAAAACATCGCAAAGTAGGACACTAGTAGTGTGAGAAGAAGGAGCACTGCTCCTTCCTCTCCCCTTCTCTCCAAAGCTTCAATGTAGGAGGGAGGAGATTTTCTATCCCTGTCCCTTTCCTCTCCTGGTGTCAAATTAGCAAATGGAGGAGGAAATACCTTGCTCCCTTCCCCTGTCACCTGAATGCACCGACAGCACCAGGGGGGGTTGGTGTCCACTCTTCCTTCAGCACTAACAGTGCTGAAGGAGGAGGAGAGAGGGGAAGAGTCCCTCTCTCCCTCCCTTCCTATCGTGCCGATAGCACCAATGAGAGAAGAGAGGATGGGGGACATCCTCTTCCCCCCTCCATTGGTATCGATAATGCCAACGGGGAGCAGAAAGGAGAGGAATCCCTCTCTTCTCCAACCCTCCTCCTTTGGTGCCGATGGTGCCAAAAAATGAGGAGAGGGGGAGAGATTCCCCCTCCCCTCTCCCTGTGATGCTAACAGAGCTGACAAGGGGAGGAAATAAGGAGTGCCTCCCTCTCCCTTCTCTCCTATGGTGCTGATGGTGCTAACAAAAAAAGAGAGGAGGAGAATATTTCTCCTATGATGCCATCCACGTTGATGGAGGAGGAAGGGCGCAACCCTTCCTCCTCCCCTTGCCTATAGTATAGAGTGATCCTCCCCTCAGTGCGACATCTCTAATCTTTTCAGAAGTTAAGAAACATGCTACGTTCCTCTTTCAAAAACATGGTGGGGGGGGGGAGGGGGAGGGGGAAATGGATTGCTTTTACAGCACACAGCTAGATCTCGTTTTCTAAGGAACGGTTGTTCCATGCGATGAAACTGGCACTTCAAATACATAAACAAATGTCTAAATGAATTTAAGCAACCCCAAGGTTTGGGATCTTATGCAACGAACCTGAGGGGAAAAGCCAATAAAAATCCACAAAATGGTTCAATTCACATTGCACATGCACTGAAACATGTTTTTTTTGTGATTTGGCCTCTGCGATGCACACCAAATTGAAACCCACAATACTGACATACATTGATACAGAACCATGATCCTATGCACCCAAAGTTGCCATCTCATAATCTTGCTGTAGCAATGCAAAATGTGCCAATTGCACAAAACTAAGTCTGATTACAAAAAACAAGTGCTGGTTGCACCAAACAAATATATGATGGTGGAAATCTCCGTATGAGTGCCGATCACACAATAGACACAACCATTGGTTGCAACTTGAATGATATCAACAGTACCTCAATTGTGTTATTATCATGATTGAAAAACTCACCAACGATACGGGTGTGAATCCCAATGGTAACACGAGTTCCAATTGCACGTCGATGCAGGTGTGGATCATACCACTGACATTCCAATTGCACGCCTGATGCAAGAACCAATTACACTATTGGTGCAAGTGCCAACCGCACTAGTGGAACGAGTGTCAAACAAAAGTGACACGGGGACCGGCCGCTCCATCAAAATAAGTGTGTGTTGTACTGATAACATGAAAACAAGAAAACCTATATTTGAATAAGTGATAGCTCTATGCGAACGAGCAATGATAGCACTTCCAATGTGAATGCAGAGTGTACAATACATGAAAGCACAGATGCACCTGCTACAGATAAAAATTAACGGAGGAAGTTACGCATGCTAATTTCTAGGCAGAATGGGTGTTAACGTACTGTTAGAAATAGTACCACCACAAGTCTATGCAGAATGTTGCATGGAAATTCATGCTTACCTGCCAGTTGACCCACCAAACAATAGCTTACAGTCCATTCTCGGTTGTGGTACTAATGCAAGAGCTTTGATGACATCAATTGAAGTGGAGGCTGTCCTATGTTCTTCTAAGGAACTTGCAACAAATTCAAGGACAGTCATGAATTCAGGCATTTGATTTGAATGTACTGCAATCCATGCCTAACTGTATCATATATCAATGTGATAACATGGGCAAATTCTCAAGTGGCAAAACGAATGACAGATGTTGTTGGAAACCAACTGTGTCAACCACTATACTCAGTTGTCTTGGGCCAGCTGATATAATTTTACGGAATATGCAAAAAGAATGTACATATTACAATAGCAAGAATGCCAAATTACTTCTGATTGAGGTTGTGTACCATGATAACACTGGAAAATTTCCCAGTACACACAACCAATAAATGTTGCAAATACCAGGTTGGTTATACAAAGGGTCTTACAACATGCACAATGCGTATGATGGGCAGAACATGACCCATACCCAAACTTCTTCATCATCAAGTTGATGGTGGGGATCTGAGCATGAATTTCCTCTTGGGACGTAACATTGAATGTGTCCTCCGGCGATGATTGAGGCTTGTAGCAAAAATATCGTCAGCCAAGTATTGAACATGCAAAAACGAGCAATTTTGGACAAAGTATTTCACCTGTTGAACCTACAGAGGTATGCAGTCCATGCCAACGTGCCTTGGTCACTTGAAATGTGCTACATGACAAAAATTTAAAACATGAACAGTTTGCATGAGAAAAACATTCACTATTTGATCAAAACCAATAACATTGGTGACTGCTCTAATTTGATACCTTAAAACAACATAAGTTGTTTGGTAGGTGCATGGTTATCTCCTACAAAGATAGCACATTGATCGGTGTTGCACTTTTATGCTCAGGCCACACGTGTAATGGATTGGATGGAATCCTTGGCCAACTGGGCCATCAGTGCTTAAGGGAATCCGATCCCCAAGCCATCCAGTCCAACCGCCAACAGGCTAGGGACCCTCACTCAATCTACGTGGCGCCGGCCACGCGCTGCACTCTTGCCGCCTAGGAGCGAGCCACCGTTAGCATCAGCATGACGGGCTCAAACCCCTGTGCTCTGATACCAATGTAACAGATTGAATGGAATCCTTGGCCAAGTAGGCCAACCGCGGTGTTTGAGGGTCTCCGACCCGCAAGCCATCTTGTCCAAACAGGGACCCCCGCTCAATCCATGTGGCACCGACCGCGCACTACAAATATGTGACCATTTGAAAACTGAGAACTTGGTCAATCCACGTCGTATGGTGATATTGTGAAATGGAGATTTCACATAGCCTCAATGTCGTCACCTTGATTTTGGCCACTACTTGGGAAACGCGTGTGTGGGAGCATAATTTTGAGATCTTGATATGTTTTACCAGAGGGCATGACACTTCTTTGAGATTTGGCGATATTGATTATTGCATCTGCGGGAAGCCACATCTGTCAAAATAACCGTACGCAGTAGTATGGTTGAGGCAGTCATCTAGTTGATTTTTTTTTTGCAGGTGTAAGATAGATTCTTATGTAAGGGCGCAATGAGAGATTCTTATTACATTGGTACTATTTCAATTGGAAAGGGTTGGATACATTTCATGGCATCCGATCGGTACCAACACTAGAAAGATGTGCGAGTTTGTATCAACATTCATTTTAAGGGATGATTCATTTAATCTTCTATAAGATGACCTACAAAAGGGATAGTGAAATTTTCAACGAGGACAACAGGCTCTTCTATGTATCTTCTACGACTTGGGATGCTGCATTGCAATGGTCAAAGATGTCAAAAGACACTCTTTCTCAAATGACTTGGTCGACTAAATTTTGAACACAAATGAAACCCATGTGTGTCACCTTCATACCGTATTCACTTGACAAGCAAACATGTCCACGGGAGATGATAAGATTGGTTCAATCGAGTAGCTGGACTAATATCGGCATCACCAACATGAGGTCTTCCTCAATCCCTGTAAGATTCTTCTTTCAATAGGCCACATGCCATATCCTTTTCAGATGTTGGACTTTTGTGGTACTATGATGATCTCATATGTTTCCACAAACCAGCCGCGGCATAGTAAGGATCACGACATGGTCCAAAAGCTACAGTCAATGCTTACGGCCGTGAAGATAACTTCTCGGCCAAAAACTATTATGCTAACTCAATGTTTGCACCTATATCTTGTCGGACAAATCGAGCACATGACGAGTCAAATTCAATGTTGGACCAACCAAGAGGTGTGTCATGCCCAACTCTTACGATAAAAAACACCATGTAAATGGACATGGAGGAGCAAAATTCATCACTGAAATATCATGGAGAGTACAACACCTTATGACTTGTGATGATGATAACACTTCACATCTACCACTTATGCCGTGCTCTCAATAAGCTATGTGGATGGATTCCGATTATGTCAATAGATGTGCCTAGCACCAGTCATTCCATATTGATCGAAAAATATCTCCCACAACTATCATTTATAGAGAAAAGTGATATCTGAGAGAGATCACAGACAAGACGTCTCTATCTACCTCTATCTGCCTCAATAAGGCAAGATGGGTTTCGACTACAGTGACTTTTTGTGTATCGATAAATACCTCAGTTAACTAGAGCACAGTTTAACCACACTCCATTGACCAGGAAGGTCATGGTAAGACAACTCATCTCTTCTGATTTTGGGAATAGATAATGTTATTCATAACATCAGATGCAATTACTATCACCTCTTCCGTGTCACTGATGTGGCATCCATTGACAAAGGTTTGTCAATTCCTTCTAGAAGTGAGATATCTATTCAAATGCATTGGAAAAGGTAAAGATAATTCAGCTAGCTCAGCTTGATAATTTGTTTGTAGTTGGCAAGTGCCATGCACACCAGTGGAGGAGCCACATGACCCAAGTGGGACTAACTGGACAACGCGTGTAAAAACCGGATACAAGAGGGCAAAAAATCCTCAAGGATAGTAGTTTTGGCCTATTCATTTGATGTTTTTGTCCACCCCATTAGTACCACCACACTGGATGTGAATGTACCAAATGTATTATGTATGTATGTGGAATATGAGCATACAAGTTTACATAACTTGACAGACACTTTCCAATATGAGCACTTTGAGAGGGTGACTATGGATAACCTTGTCCATTTGATGCCATGTGTTTTCCTCATAAAGATCAAGACCTTACAAGACGGATCTAGGAATCATAATCATCTGCATGATTTAGATTTCCTTAAAAAATTCATAGTCTTTTGTGCAAGTCACTACATGCCAAACCTATGATGTTAAAACAAAGTGTTCCTTCAATCACATCACGGGGTTTGCCCAGTTAAGATATCATGGTTGGAAATCTAACCGCGCCCGATTGGTGGGTATCAAATTGTGAGTTTTTTTCTTGTGGACAAGATCCACATATGTCAATATATGTGTATCTTGAGTAACCTAATCAAAGTTTAATGTGACTTTTATAGAGGACAGGAGCGGCAAATTATCATACCAATTTCCAAAAGAAATTAGGAGACGATGGTTGAAACCAATACAATTTAGGTTCGATCACTGTTGATTCTGACGGAAGACTCTGACAATGAGTGCGCTTGCTATTAAACCAGTGTGTTGCAGGAGGGCCGGTTTGGCCCTCCCTCCTTGCAGAAACGAGGGGTGTTGCGCACCACCCCTCGCGTCAGCGAGGGCTGGCCGCCGGCCAGCTGGCTGCTAGCAGGCTGGACGGCCAGCGGCCAGCCAAGCGACTGGCCAGCCACGAGCCGGCAAGCCGCCAGCCGCCGATCGGGCTGAGGCCGCGATTAGCAGCTGAGGGGCCACGAGGGCCTCGAGGGTGAGGCCTCATGACCTCATGCCCTTGCCCTCACTCGCCCTCCTCGCAAGCGAGCGAGCAAGGACGATGGATAGGGGGAGTGAGGGTGAGGGGGAGAGCGAGAGAGAATCTTGGAGCGAGATATAATCTTGGTGCAAAATCGCCAACGTACCTCACAAGCGATGATTTTGCACCACAACGACAAACATTAACTCAAAGTTCATTAATTACTTCGAGTATTTAAGACTGAAAACTCGTGTGAACTCACGAGTTCAAGGTAAAAACCCCTGGTTTGGGTCCCAAAACCAGGGGTAAGGTTGAAACGGAAATGGGCCTCGGGAGACTCAAGTATTTTAGTCTCCCTGCTCTGGGTCGTTGATGACAATTGCCCCTTAGTCTTGCAAAGGGGGTAAACCCCTATCCCTAACGTGGACTGAGAACGCCATGATGCGAAATCCGACAATGACTTTAGAGCAAGAGCTGGAGGTTCTGGCCCATTACAGTGGTTCTCAAAGCTAGAAAACCCCCATGACCAAAGTTTCGACAGAAATGGCGGCTACGTTGCCTATGTAAAATGTCGCCGGCAGCTACAAGCAGCAACAAAAATGCCAGAAGGAATTACGGCATCTATACTTCACACATTGAAGTGTCATAAAGTACATTAGAGAGCTGGAAAGGAGCTCTACTTGGTGGAGCCTCTTCCCTTCAGTCCATCCTCACTTCCAGGGGAGCTTAGTGGATTTTTGTGGGACGGGATGGGGAGACCAGAGGCTCTCACGACCTGAGACGCCAAGAAAAAGAGAAAGAAAAGGATTTTTTTCTATTGGAGGCCTTTCTACCGCCATGGGGCACAAGGGAGCCGCCACCAAGGAACGCAAGAAGCATCAAAGAAGTGAAGAGGAGGCCAAGGAAGACAAGAAGACAAGAGGAAGAAAAGTGGGAAGGACTTGAAGGAGTTGTTAGGAATTTATAGAAATCCTCTACTACTCTTTGCCTTTGTTTTGTGAGTGATACTCACAAGTCTTGTCATTTCCTTGTGTAGTAATTTACCATTTCCTAGATACTAGTCGTCATCAATCGCCGTAAGTCATGGCTTAGGAAGACTAGTCTCAAAATCCACGTACTTGTGCTGAACCGTGGTGGCCTAGAAAGAAGTATTTTCCTACCACGTGGTTGTGCCGACCGTGGCGGCCTGGGAGAATAGAAACCAAATCTATAATTGTTTCACCAACCGTGAGAGCAAGGAGACTTTGGGAAGCAATTCATCCTCATAGTGGTGGGTTGATCCTCGCAACTGTCTTCACGTACTAGTTGCACGGGTGACCGGATGGCAAGTGTCGGACCGTCCAAGACCAACAAAAGCAAGGTGGTAACGGCCTCACCACACGCCCTCGTTGGACTCCAAATTTTGGGAGCCGTTGTCGCAAGCATGGTTGCCAAACCAAAGGCAATAGTACCAATGAAGGAAACCGGCACTAACCTCAGCAACACTGAGAAACGTGCAGAAGCCAAAAAACTGCTCGACGAGCACATTGACACACACGTGGAGGACCCCCACGCGACATACAATATGCTCAAGGAATACCACCTGGGCATGGACCCCGATGAAGAGCATGACGCCGACGATGGCAAAGGCGACGAGGATCGCTATCATTGCCATCGTCGTGCGACGAATGAGAGTGGATCGCTCGAGAAGGGCAGGGCGCTCGCCGAATTACCTGGAGCTGCGGACAGCAGCAAGGCTACCGAGAGCAGCTGCGCAAGTTCCCGCGCGGATGAGCTAAACAACGTCTTCCCAAAGGCAATTCATGATGACCGCCATAGGCTTGCTGAGTTGGCTGCCGAGGCGGCAGGCCTACTCAAGATCACCACCGATGGTGGAGGTGCGGCACCACTTGTAGACCGCCTCCTCCGGAAGGTGGGAATTCTTGGGAGTGTGTACGTGAACCGTACCCTCCTACAGTGGGTAAATGTGCACAGACAACGCGAGGCCCTAAAGGCTATAGCCGATGCTCTGACGACATCGGAGCTGAAGTTTGCAACCGCTAACCAGCTACAACGCCTGGTCGCTCATGAGGCAAGCCACCGATGCAACGACCTCGACAAGGCATTGTAGAGCGTGATCCAGGTGCGGATGCACCAACAAGCGCAGCGTGCCGCAGGTGCTGATGCCACTCTTGGTGGGAGCGATGACTTGCCGACCTGGACGACTTTGGGACCGGTCATGAACACGTCCTTCCACCACAGTGTGGTGATCTTCCACAAGGACGTGAAGCTGACCGACCGGTTGAATCGCATATAGCACATTCTGCCTGTCCACAAGGCTCCACTCAGTGTGTGGGGCAACCTTGCCATGACGCGGCTTGAAGACAAGCTCGTCAAGTATGTGGTCAAGGAGTGCGGTACGCAGCAACCGCACCTCGAGTGGTGGGCCTTCTACGCGATCATGCATAAGAAGTGCACCCAGCGCGAGGAGGCGTACTGCGCCTTCCACGAGATCAAGGAATTCATGTAGCTGGGTAGCTCGCTTGAAGCCTACTTGAGCGAGATCACCGCACTCGTGGAGGAAGCCGAAAGCTTCACCGAGGGCGATGGGACTCAAACCTTCAAGTACCCAGAGTGCATGCTGCTGGAATACTTGCGTAACGGTCTTGCTAGCAAGAAGCTGAAGGAAAAGACCACCACAACTGGTCAGGCTTAGACAAGCTAGAGGGCATTGCGGAACTACATTAGTGAATTGTATTCTGTGAACCCAAAGCACTACTCGGACGCACGAAGAAACGCACGTACACACCAGTGTCGCGATATGCGTGTGGACATTGCGAGGGCTGGAGGAGCGGCTGACGGTGAGGCGAGGCCAAGAGTAAGCATCCTACAAACCCTCCAATCAGGAAGACCGGTGGACACAAGACCCCAAACCACAAGCATAGCCGTGACAATGACGAGCTGCAGGCGGCGCGTGAGCATCACAACATAACCTTCCGCGACGGACTCCGTCACAACCGCATGCAGTCGGGCCACTTTAGGGCTCTGTGCCCCGAGGCTGTTGGTGGTGGACAAGAGGCTGCGGCGTTCGCCGCAGCACCATCACCTCGTGGGGATGTTGTAGGAGGAGGCCGCGGACAAGGCCATAGATAGGGCCGCGGTTGCGGCAATGGACACAGCCATGGAAACTGGCAAGGCCGTGGTGCGGATTTTCTCCACCCATGAGTGACGTTAGTGGGGACCACTCAGGGGTAGAACTGGATCACCATTGTGGGTTCGTGTTTTCAGATAAGGATGTTAAGCAATCTGAGTTTTTTGTGAGTTCAAACTTCTCTGATGTTTTCTTCACTATTTTCAAAGCCTCATTCTTTGCTTGGTAACCGCCATTACCCACTAAAACCTTGCATCTTTGGATGACATGCGTGATGGAACATGCTTAGTGGTGGCGAGACCAACCACTGTGCAAGAGTTGTGTAATGCTGATATTGAAGCAAACACCCTTAAAGCGGTGAGTTCAATCACGTTTGCGGTACATGTAGCCAAAAAATTTGGCCCACTCAGATTTAAGGACTGGAACGTGCTAGTGGAGTTTAAACATCCCCACAAGATGTGGACTCGAGTGGGTGAATCATGGGAGTTGTGCCGCCCACCGTACCAGTTTTGTGTTTATCATAAACTCGGCTTGTTGTCATCAAGCCTGTTCACTCGGAAGAGAGGAGGTAACATGACCATGGAGTTCAAAGGACACCTAGCCAGTGAACCCATGAACGTACTTACTGACACTGGAGGATATAACTCTTTTGTTAGCCTTGGCTTTACCCGACAGATTGGCCTAAAGTACGAGCCATCAAATGGTGCAATCTCCGTTGGTGACAACCGTACGGTACCAGTGATCGGTACCTGTAAACTGAAAAGTTGTATTAAAGGATACACACAAAGTGTCTTGTTGAAGGTACTCAACCTTCGTGACCCATTTGACATGGTGCTAGGCGATCCCTGACTCTGTGAAGAAAAGGCTCTAATGTGCTTTTAATCAAAGCGTTTGATCCTTAAAAAGGGACAGCGTTGATTTACGTTGATTCCAAGTATGCAATCGTCACCGACCCGACTCAAAGTCCATGCCAACTTGTATGCAATGCAAGTCAAGAGACGTATTTGACAAGGTTTTTGATACTTTTTGGCCCAGCTCCATAAATTGGAGGACAACATGAAGGAAGATATGCCACAAGAGATCAAATCTCTATTTGCAAAGTTCTTGTATGTATTCCAAGACCCACCGGCTGGGCTTCCGCCAAAATGACACATGGGCCACACGATTCCACTGGAACCGGAGGCGGCTCCTCCATTCAGACCCATGTATCAAATTAGTCCAACCCAAAGGTGAGAGGCCGAATGCCAAATCGAAGAGTACCTACAAGGAGGTGGATTGAGCCAAGTAGCTCGCCAAACGGTGCACCGATCCTTTTTGTGAACAAAAAGGATGGTGGTTTACGCATGTGCGTGGACGACCGTGCGCAGAACAAGTTGACAGTGAAAAAATTACTTCCCTTTACCATAGACTGAGGAGTTGTATGACCAACTCCAAGGGGCAAAAGTGTTTTCATCCTTGGATTTGTCTCAAGGGTACCATCAAATTTGTATCACGGAAGATGATGTGCCCAAAACAGTATTTTGAAAGCACATGGGACACTATGAGTTATGGGCTAATGAACACCCCAGAAACCTTCCAAGGAGAAATGAACCAAACTTTCGCCAAGCAATTCATTCAGTTTGTCTTGGTTTACTTGGACAATATCTTGGTTTTCTCCAAATCAATGGAAGAGCACATAGAACATCTGCACGGATTCCTCGCAATCCTTCAACATAAGAAGTTCTATGAAAAAGTGAGCACGTACAAGTTTGCACAAGATGAGCTCGAATACATTGGACACATCTTCAACAAGGATGGCATCCGTGTCGACCCACAAAAGGTCTAAGCCGTGGTGGACTGGCCGCGCCCAAAAACTGTTCAGCATATTCGCTATTTTTACAACCTTTCAAACTACTTTTGATGGTTTATGCGGGGGCATTTGACCTTGGTAGCACCGCTAACCAGGCTCACGTGAAAAGACGTGCGTTGGGAATGGATATGTGATTGTGAGAATACCTTTCTCAAAGTCAAAGAGCTTCTATCCACAGTGCTCGTCTTAGCTCTTCCGAATCCATCGCAACTGTGGGAGGTTCGATGTGATGCGTCGGTAGTAAGACTTGGATATTTCCTCATGCAAAATAGTCACCCAATTGCTTATGAGAGCCGGAAGTGCCTCCCCACGGAAACGCGTTACACGACTGGGAATCAAGAGCTCCTTGAGGTAGTACACACTTTCAAAGTGTGGCATTGCTACCTCGAGGGTGCGGGAGGGGGTATGACGGTCATGACCAACCATAACCCATAGGTATTTTTCCAAACTCAATCAACCTTGTCAGGACGACAAGCACGCTGGAGCGAACACCTGGGCTAGTTCTCGTTCACATGGGAATATTGGCCAGCGTGCATCAACATGGCCGATCCACTAAGCTGACAGCCTGTGAAAATTAAAGCAACCACCAAGGTCGGTGGGTGTTTTATGGCCATTGCAATAGCATCTCTGCAAACACCACATCCCCTTGCACCCTTGCAGCAACCACCTAAAGGGATTATCCATTACAACAGTTCTGTAAACATGATCCGGATGGGATGCTGTATGGATTCTTGGTTTCAAAACTCTCACAATCTAGACAAGTATGGATTTGTGGAAGCCGCAGGAATATTTTGGCACGGAGAACAAGTTGTGCGAGACTCGGGAGACCTTCAAGCAAAAATCATCTCCCAGTTCCATGACCCGCAGGTCGCAGGTCACGTGGGACCTCAAAAGACCGGACAAGAACTCTCGGACCACTATTGGTGGCCAGGATGGAGTGTCAATGTCCATAAGTATTGCATGACATGCGACCCATGTCTTCGGAATCAAGCGATCAACAAGACGCTTGCTGGAATCCTCCAACAGCTTCCCATTCCTGAGACACCATGGGAGTGGGTCAGCATGGACTTCATTACTGGTCTTCCCAACACGGCCTGTGGCCACAATGCAATACTAGTGTTTATAGATCTATTGAAGAAGATGACACACTTCACCACTACAACCACCAGTGTGAACACAGAAGAGAGCGCTCATCTCTTCTTTGAGGGTGTTGTAAGGTACCATGGCTTGCCGTTGCGCATTATCTCCGATTGAGATAAAGAATTTGCTAGTAATTTTTGTCAACAGATGCACAAGTACTTCGGCCGTGAGTCGTAAATGTTGACAGCATTTCACCCTCAAACCGAAAAACAAACAGAGCACATGAACCGCACTCTAAAACAAATGCTCCGCACATGGATCTTGCCATGAATGACTGGGAAGAATTCCTAGCACTACCAGATTTGCGATGAATAACTCGGTGACCGAGTCTACACAGTTCACTATTTACATTCAACAATGGTCGCCATCCTGTGGTGCCCTCTTCATTGACGGAGAGTGGGAGTACAAGAGGACAGGTTCCTTCTACTCAAGCCTTTTTCGAGCGCATAGACTCCTTGTTATACGAGACGAAGGGTGACCTTCAAGCTGCTCGGCAACGACAAAAGGTATACACCGATAAAAGTCGATTTGAGGTATTGTTTGACATCGGTTACAAAGTGTTGTTTAGCACTGAGAATCTTCAGCTGAAGTTGCTAGCGATGCAAGAACTTCTACCGAAGTGGATTGGGTCATGTCTCATTGCTGCACGCATTGGGCTAGTGGCATGATGTGTTTCATGTGGGCCTTTTGGCTCCATACACTGCACAGGGGGTCGTTCAACCACCACTGGTATTCCTTGTCGCCGACAGCCAATGCGAGGTTCTTTGTCTACTCCGGCACCAAGAGCATACACTCCGGTCGCGGATTTATAGGCAATACCTTGTTCATTGGGCCGGGTGTGTACCTAAACATAACTCATGGGAGCCCAAATTTTGGTTACCCACAAGGCTGGTCAACGAGTATTGGAGAGAGCTGGCAGCTCGCACAGATCGACGCATGTCAGAGGACACCACCTATACACGGAAAATGTAAACAACATTCTACCAGGACTGCATTCATGGACTACGACCATAAGAGGTGGGAGATACCCAACATGGTCGTCGTGCGGACGCTCCAGTCTAAAGGGGGGAGGCCGCTAGTCGTGCTGACCCACAAGCTACAGCTTAGGTCTAAGTACCATACATGTGTTCATGTTTAGCTCGTGATTGAAATCATGAAATTTCTTTCACAATGTTGATGACTCATGAACTGAGAGTCCTGCTTGTTGTCCATGAATGGAGACGGTTCATAATAAGTGGGGAGGAATGCAGCGGGAGGACTGGTTCGGCCCTCCCTCCTTGCTGAAACAAGGGTGGTTATGCACCACCCATTGTGTTAGCAAGGGCTGGCCGACGGCCAGGAGTTTGCTTGCCGCTAGCCAGCTGGCTGTGAGCCGGCTGGACGGCCAGCCAAGCGACCAGCCGGCCACGAGTTGGCCAGCCGTCAGCCACCGATCGGGCTGAGGTCGCGATTTGCGGCTGAGAGGCCGCAAGGGCCTTGTGAGCGAGGCCTCATGGCCTCATGCCCTTGCCCTCACTCGCCCTCCTCACAAGCGAGTGAGCAAGGACAAGGGATAGGGGAAGCAAGGGTGAGGAGGAGAGCGAGAGAGAACTCTGTCGCAAAATTACCAGTGTGCCCCACTCGCGACGATTTCGTGCCAAAACGACAAACATAAACTCAAAGTTTGTTAATGACAAGATTTGAGTTTTTAGGACGTAAAACTCGTGCGAACTCACAAGTTTGAGGTAAAAACCCGTGGTTCAGGTCCCAAAACCAGCGGTAAGGTTAGAAAAGGGCCTCCAAAGACTTGAAATATTTGAGTCTCCCTGCTCTAGGTTGTTGATGACAGTTGCCCCTCAGTTCTTTGAAGGGGATAAACCCCTGACGCGGACTGAGAACACCATTCTGCAAATTCCAATGACCAGGAGCTGGAGGTTCCAGCCCGTTGCACAATGTCACCTAAAAAATGAGCACGATCCTTGATAATGAGAACAAGTGTGTTCATTTCTTAGGCCTTTAGTGCCTCCCAAACTTAATATCAAGCTAGCATGCAAGTCCCATGGGCTTTGTGGAGTCTGGTTGAGTTTAGCCAGCCAGACCAGGAGTTTTGAAAGAGGTCTGGTTGACCTACGTCTGTTCATGAACCCATGGTTGCTAACCAGGAGGATTGGAGTTTGAATCTTGTACTATACGTACTAACAATGTTCCAAGGAGGTACCAATTTGGCAATGACCCCTGGAAAGAGATTGTGTCCAAAATATAAAAAATGGGTTGAAAATAGAAAATTATTGTAAGGAAGCCCACCCAATTGGTTGCATGGACACTCCTTGTAAATGGGGGAGGATGCGTCACCACAACATTGATCTGAACATGTACCACACAAAATATGGGAAACCTTATTTTTGTAATCTCTTCCAAAATATCATCATTCACGGTGTACTTCCTGAATGACGTCGGCTCTACGAATGATGTAGAAATGTGATGGATTTTGGTGAAGAAAAACCAACACACATGTAGAGTAGAAAACAGCTTCATGGCCCCATCTGGACAATAGCCAAGGGGTACATTCAGCACTGGATGTTGTACACCAAGGACCACATAAAGCAAAGTTCACACAAGAAATATGGTTGGTTATACCTGAACGTGAAGCGTTGGATGCTTTGCAGATGAAAATACTTCACAAATGTGATATGCACACCATCGCTTCCATGTGTTGCATGATCAAGTACTCAATGGTCAAACCTCCTTGAGCAAGGACATCTTGGGACGGTTCTAAGCAAAGGGGGAGGAATATGGTCGACATACTGTATTTTGGAAATAAAAAATGGTGTTTTATAGAATATTCCCCTTGTTGTTGGAAACTTGAGGCTGGCATATCGGGGATTCAAAACCAAGAAAATTACATGTGTGCTACAATTTTAATCGACCATAGGCCAAACAATTTCCATTTCCCAAATCAAGGCAATAGAAGTGTCGCTATGGAACGTTTATCGTGACACTCCTCCTCCACCCTTTGAATGCTGCTCAAGTCCTGTTTCACCTGGCATTGCCATGCATAATGATTAGGTTTTTTTATTCACAAAAAAATCCCTAAGATGGCCTCGTCCTTTACAGGAGCGATGTGTCTCAGCCAGAAGGCCAGGGATGACCATTTGCTCCCTCCCCTTGGACTTCACTATCCAAGGGCTTACATCTTGTTTCTTTAGTTAGTGATAAACGACCAACAACTATTACACCATCCCTTCTTCTATACATTGTGTAGTACAAACTGGTGATTACTTTCTAGGATAAAGCATTTACATGACGAGGAGAAAATCTCGTGCACCTATCATGTCCATGGATAGTCAAGTGGAATGATTTCAGTTTTGGTACACACGTGCATAAAAGACAGTACTGTGTTTTCCCTAAGAGAAATCCTATAGAACTCACTGTATGTTTGTCTTTTCTTGTCATGTTTCACCTATATGGATGGCATGGAGATAGTTATTTGTCGTGGCTGCTGATGTCCTGTGATGTTTATGGGTAATATCCCTTCTATAGTAGAACATTAATATGCAAGAGGAGCATAGATTACAAATACCATCATCCAACTTTGTTTTCCATCCATTACAGTGAGGATGGAAAGTTGCACATGGTCACTTTTTGTACTGTTAGAGTGATTTTGTGTATGAGATCGCATGATAGAAAATCCTTGTCCCAACAAAAGATCTTGACAAGCCATTACAAGAAATAGGCTTGTCATTAAATCAATTTTGTAACCTTGGAAAGGTTGTCTCTTGTTTCATGGCTTTAGCACTTCTTACACTGCAAATGAACCGACTTTTCACTTAATCTTGACTTGAAAGACCAAATCAAAATAGGCGCCATTAATTGCAGGACTCAAATCAGAAGCACTCATCCTCCGTGGTAACACACAACCATGGTCACTTCATTGTGATTCTGATTTCTCCAAGAGATTTGAAACTTTGTTCTATAGACTTCTGACCGAAAACAACCATCGTAATGTAAGCATTACTTGAGGGAGGTGTCTTCACTATGTACAACAGTGATTTCACAAGCATATCCCCTCTCGCTCTTGTGATAGGAAGCACATACGAGCAATCTCCTTGTGGGTCATGTTTCCACTTGTGTATTTCACCAAGAAGAATACTATTTTCCTCTAGATCTATAAGGATCACCCTTCTAAGTACAACCAGACCTCCATGCATCTCCCTACAAAAAGATGAAATTTACCATTACAAGTCTACTTTAGAATCAGTGGTGTGAACATGGCAGTCTAGGTAACCTTCTGACCCTTGCTTTGGTCTTGAAGGACCATCTAGTCCCACGAATCATGAAATAATCATTGGGAGAAGAAATCAATGCAAGAGACTCCTTGATGGAACTTTGTGCTTGTGCAACGTTGTAGATAATGGTACATAGGACCTGTTTCTTCTTGTACCCCAAATCCTGGATAGAAACATGCAAATGTTTCACTACGAATAAAGGCTCAAAACTGAAATCTCAGGCACCAATATGTTAACGTGCTTCTTACCCGTAAATGGATATGTTAAAGAATACAATAATATTATTAAAAAGGGGGGTCTGGAGGGTGTAAAAAAATATGAGAGTTGTGATAAAAAGATGATGCCACTTGTACAAGTTTCAAGAGATTGTGGTCAATCGAATAAAATTCCTAGCACATTATCCACGTTTGCATCCAATAATCCTTTTTCATTTGCAACGAATCCTAATGCACAAGCATATTGCACGAACCACTTCCACCCTTCCCTCTTCGGTCGTTGTCCGGTCAAACATACCACGTCATGTCTCACGTACTGGTTACGCTAAGCCCCCTCAAACTCGTTGTCCTCTCGTTCACGCGGCATTATTGCAATAACTTCATGCATTTCTTAGCCCTAGGTAGGTTGAGCTAATCGTGAAGTGCATCTTATTTTACAATTATTTATGTTTTGATTCATAACAAACACAATAAGCTATACATTTTAGCTCCACCTCTATCTAAAAGATGGTGACTCGTATCACTCCTTGAGGTGGAAAGGGAGATTTTTGCTAAGCCATCATGAACAACATGGAGTGGCTCTGCTCCAAGAAGGGGTATCCAACATTCCCTCACAAGATATATTGAATGACTTCCACCGTAGGGTTCTACTCACATCCACCCATTTCTACACTGTGGTAGTTGACGTTGAAAAGGTAGAATACTTCATTCATTGCGTCTACTTGTTTGCCACTTCACTATTCGTGGGTCTGACGGCTTGGTGGTTTATTGATTGCACAAAAAAACCATTACAACCCATTGTGAATATATGTTTGGCTACATTAAAACTGGAATATTGTGAGGATGGCAGGTTTACAAGGACGTTTACGAGCCTTCATTTAAGTTTCATGCAGGGTAGAACCTGGTGTAATCATCTATTGCCATTTAGGAGTACAACTTCCTTCTATCTTTTCAAGTCCGTTGTTGGTTATACGACTGAAACTTGGCTGTTTTCATTGTTAAGGAATGACACCATACAGCTGCTACTCATTGCATTGGTATCCATATCAACCATGCCAAAGTACACGTTGTCACAAACCTCACACGACACTTATCCTTCATCATAACCAGCATTATTGGGTACACGCTCACAGTATGCATCATTCCATGCATACTGTGAGTATTTTTAGCCAAATCCAAGCATCAATTTCTGCGAAAAGAAAGGTGAAAGCACTCTATCAAAAAATGATTCATCACCTTCGACGCTTACCTCGACATGAAGCCACTTTTCTAAGGTTCTCTCTCCCCTCCCATGACCATTTTATGTAAAGGGATCATTAACCTTGTGTTTGGATCCCATCTATTTTGAAAACTTTGGACAAATTATTTTGACTTCATTTTCCATGTAAGGTAAAGATCAAGCACGCAAAGGGAAGAGTGGGCAAGAAATAACTACTATAATTGTGAATGGAAAAGGTTCGAGTGGATCCATTGCTTTGCCCCACCAAGAAATTTTGAACAGAATATGGATTTCCTCTTCTTGAATGAAGGTCATACACGTAAATGTTTATTTCTTTGTCATTCGGCCATATCGAATAGGGTAGAAAACAGGTGCACCAATTTGTTGGGAAAAACAAACCAACCACCCTCGTTGTGAGTGCAAAGGAAACTCATTCTCCTACATGAGGTACGCTACGCTACCGCAGTGCGAGTAACAAAAGAGATAACATCATATGAAAGCTGCACGTTATGCAAGGTCAATATGATTTTTTAGTTTTCTTTGGTGGCTCCCAGCCACGTTTTGACGGATGGGTTGGGGTTACATACGGGTTTGAGTGGTGCAGAGTTGGATGGGAGTTGAAGGCCCCTTGTGCAGTAGAAGAGAACGTGCTAAACTCCCATATCATGGAGCCCGGTAGGTGCTTGTTCACAAATAAAACCCTTGCCACAAATGCAATCCATCGTTGGTTTTGGGAAGGGTTAGCATTAGAAGATGGAGTGTTTGCATAGGAAAGGGGAAAGGTGTTTTTTTATTGAATAATTACTCCTTTTCCCTTTATTTGACTCGCAACCCCCCTAATGATCTAAGTTGTCTGGAAAAATAGAAGATTTATTGAAAGGGGATTGCATTATGACGATGGGAGAAGGGGGCCATTGTCAATAGGAGTTATTGAATGGAACGATAACCTCCTCTTTTTTTGTTGCTAAGTTGATGATACATGTTATGATCGAGCATGAGTTTATGTTAGGAGTATGATTTTTTTTCATCGGTGCTAAGGGAACTGGGTTAAATGTCTGAAGATTGGAAATGGTCGTAGTTTTACCCCAGGGAATGTGAGACTCTTAACCGTGAAAATTCACATGGAAAGTCGCCTTATGCGTATTCTCCATCTCTGTGCTTGTGAAAAGGTATTAAGCCCCTTGCAACTCATCTTCCCGAATTATTGGCTCCCAAACATGACAACACGACGAGGGACCTCCTCCCAAGTTTCATATCAAGATCAAATGTTGTTTGCTTGAGGGTGTCAACAACTACATATCGTAGTGGACGATTCCCCCCCCCCCACCCCTCTTAACAACACAGTCTCATGTTGTTTACTTTGATTTTCATTACATCTCGGAAAAAAATTGTAGAAAATGTTTTTTTGTTTGGTTTTCTCTTTTATTCCGTGGATCTCTTCGTTTGCACCCAAACTTGGCCCAAATTGTTACAGAAAATGGAACACCATCGGCAGTGCCTTCGATGGCATTTTTGGTTAAGACTGTCAAGAAGAGAAGAAATCATGAATTTTCCTTTATTAGCATGAGTAATATTCCTAGGGTTTTCCGTTTCACGACATACTTGTCATTCAGAACCCTTGCCTTCGCACAACAAGTGTGAAGTGTGGAACTTCCCCTCTCTCCACCGCATTTGGCAATGTATTTGTCCAAAGAAAACCATTTCCCTTTCATCATTTGCATTCAAGTTGCTATTAAAAATATGGGTTTTCCGGGTGGATGAAGTTCTCCATAGCTTTTCTGTAAAACGACCGGATGTTTGCCCAATGTGTGTGTAACGGGCCGTGTCTCCAGCTCCTGCTCTGAAGTCGTCGTCGGAGTTTGCAGAATGGCGTTCTCAGTCCGCGTCAGGGGCTTACCCCCTTCGCGAGACTGAGGGGCAATCGTCATCAACGACCCAGAGCAGGGAGACTCGAATATTTCGAGTCTCCGGAGGCCCATTTCCGTTTTTAACCAAACCCCTGGTTTTGGGACCCAAACCGGGGGTTTTTACCTCGAACTCGTGTGTTCGCACGCGTTATTCCGTTTGTTTTACGTCGAAGTTCGTCATAAACGAACTTCGAGTTTCATTTTGTCGTTCTGGCGCGAAATCGTCGCGTGCGAGGCACGCTGGCGATTTCGCGCCAGCCTTTTTGTCCTCACCATCGCTCCCCCTATCCCTCGTCCTCTCTTGCNGTCGCTGTCCATGAATGCTGCCCTGTGGGAATGTTGTTCACTTTTCCGCGTTCAGGTGGTACCTCCTGCCACGCGTCGATCTGTGCGAGCTGCAAGCTCGCTCCAGTACTCGTTGACCACCCCTGTGGGCAACCGAGATTCGGGCTCCCATGAATTATGTTCAGGTCCACAACCGGCCCAATGGACGAGGTACTCCCTGACAACGCGCGACCGAAGAGTACGCTCTCGGTGCTGGAGTAGGCGAAGGACCTCGTATTGGCCGTCGGCAGCCAGGACAGCTGGCGGTGGCTGAACGGTTCCTCCTGCCGTGTATGGAGCCAGCAAGCTCACATGAAACACGTCATGTATCTTCATACTCGGCGGAAGTAGCAATCGGTATGCCACTGGCCCGATGCATGCTACAATGGGAAACGACCCAATCCACTTCGGTAGAAGTTTTCTTGCCCCTGGCGACTTCAACCGAAGGTTTTTAGTGCTAAGCAGCCCCTTGTCACCGATGTCAAACGACACCTCCCGGCGACCTTTGTCGGCATATGCCTTTTGTCGCTGCCGAGCTGCTTGAAGGTGACCCTTCGCCTCTTGCAACAAGGAGTCGATGCGCTCAGCAAAGGCTTGAGCTGAAGGGACCTACCCTCTTGTACTCCCACTCTTCACCAATGAAGAGGGTACCACTGGATGCCGACCACTGTTCAACACGAACGGTGTGAACTGTGTGGACTCGTTCGCCGAGTTGTTCACCGCAAACTCTGCCGGTGCTAGGAATTCGTCCCAATCATGCATGCCAGGGTCCACGTACATGCGGAGCATCTGCTCCAGAGTGCGATTCATGCGCTCTGTTTGTCCATCCGTTTGAGGGTGAAACGCTGTCGACATTTGCGACTCACTGCCGAAGTACTCGTGCATCTTTTGCCAGAACTTACTAGCAAATTTTTGATCTCGATCGGAGATAACGCGCAACGGCAAGCCGTGGTACTTTACGACACCCTCGAAGAAGAGACGAGCGGTCTCCTCTGCGTTGACGTCAGTGGTTGTAGGAATGAAATGTGTCATCTTCGTAAAAAGATCCACAACCACTAGTATTGCATCATGGCCACGGGCCGTGTCCGGAAGACCAGTAATGAAGTCCATGCTGACGCACTCCCATGGAGTCCCAGGAATGGGAAGCTGCTGGAGGAGTCCCGCAGGCTTCTTGTTACTAGCCTTATTCCGAAGACATGGGTCGCATGTCATGCAATACTTACGGACATCGACACTCCACCCTGGCCACCAAGAGTGGTCCGAGAGTGCCTGCCCGGTCTTTCGGGGTCCCACGTGACCTGCGACCAGCGGGTCGTGGAACTGGGAGATAACCTTTGCTCGAAGGTCTCCCGAGTTTGGCACAACAACTTGTTCTCCGTGCCAGAAGATTCCTGCGGCCTCCACCAAGCCGTACTTGTCAAGATTTCGAGAGTCTTGAAACCAAGAATCCACACAGTATCCCATCCGGATCCTGTTACAAAACCGTTGTAATGGATAATCTCTCGTGGTGGTTGACGCAGAGGTGCAGGGGGATCCGGTGGTTGTACGGTTGCTGTTGTAATGGCCATAAAACACCCACTGATCTCGGTGGTTGCTTTTATTTCCATAGGCTGTCGGCTTAGTGGATCGGCCACATTGATGCATCCTGGCCGATATTCCCATGTGAACGAGAATCGACTCAGGTATTCGCTCCAACGCGCCTGTCGTCTTGACAGGTTCCGTTGCGTTTGGAAAAACACCAATGGATTATGGTTGGTCACGGCCGTCACACCCCCTTCAGCACCCTCAAGGTAGCAACGCCACATCTTGAAAGCGTGTACTACCGCAAGGAGCTCTTGATCCACAGTCGTGTACCGCGTTTCCGCGGGTATGAGCTTCCGGCTTTCATACGCAACTGGGTGACCGTTCTGCATGAGGACGGCTTCAAGTCCTACTACCGACGCATCACATCGAACCTCCCACGGTTGAGATGGATCCGGAAGAGCTAGAACTGGCGCCGTGGAGAGAAGCTCTTTGACTTTGAGAAAAGCGTTCTCGCAATCAGATGTCCATTCCCAACGCACGTCTTTTCGCGTGAGCCTGGTTAGCGGCGCTACTAGGGTCGAATACCCTTGCATAAACTGTCGAAAGTAGTTTGCAAGGCCGAGGAAAGACCGAATCTGCCCGACATTTTTGGGGCGTGGCCATTCCACAACGGCTTGGACTTTTCGTGGGTCGACACGGATGCCGTCCTTGCCGACGATGTGTCCAAGGTACTCAAGCTCATCTTGTGCAAACTTGCACTTGCTCACTTTCGCATAGAACTTCTGTTCCCGAAGGATTGTGAGAACTTTGCGCAGATGTTCTATGTGCTCTTCCATTGATTTGGAGAAAACCAGGATATCATCCAGGTAAACCAAGACAAACTGTCCGAGTTGCTTGGCGAATTTTCGGTTCATTTCTCCTTGGAAGGTTGCCGGGGTATTTGTAAGCCCGAAGCATAACACTCGGAACTGATAGTGTCCCATGTGCGTTCGAAACGCGGTTTTGGGCACATCATCTTCTGTGATGCAGATTTGATGGTACCCTTGAGACAAATCCAAGGACGAAAATACTTTTGCGCCTTGGAGTTGGTCAAAAAGGCCCTCAATTCGCGGTAAGGGGAATCGATTTTTCACTGTCAGCTTGTTCAACGCCCGGTAATCTACGCACATGCGTAAACCACCATCCTTTTTGTTCACAAAAAGGATCGGCGCACCGTACGGCGAGCTACTTGGCTCGATCCATCCTTTTGCAAGGTACTCTTTGATTTGGCGTTCGGCCTCTCGCCTTTCTGCTAGACTAAGGCGATACATGGGTCTGAATGGAGGAGTCGCCTCCGGTTGCAGCGGAATCGTGTGGCGCATGTGTCTTTCTGGTGGAAGCCCAGCCGGTGGGTCTTGGAATACATCCGAGAACTCCGCCAATAGAGATCTCTTGTGGCGTGTCTTCCGTCACGTCGTCCTCCATTTTCTGCAGCTGAGCCAAGAAGTATCGACAACCTTGTCGAATACGTCTCTTGACCTGCATTGCAGACAAGCTCGCATGGACTTTGAGTCGGGTCGGTGATAATTCCGTACTCGGAATCAACGTAAAGCGGCGTTGTCCTTTTCGGAGGATCAGACGCTTTGATTCAAAGCACATTAGAGCCTTGTTCTCACGGAGCCAGGGATCGCCTAGCACCACGTCGAACGGGTCAAGAAGGTTGAGTAACTTCAATGTGACACTCTGTGTGTACCCTTGAATACAAATTTTTGCTTTGCAAGTACCGATCACGGGTACCGTACGGTTGTCACCGACAACAACTGCGCCATTCGATGGCTCGTACTTCAGGCCAACCTATCTGGTAAAGCCAAGACTAACAAAAGAGTCGTCCCCTCCAGTGTCAGCCAGTACGTTCACGGGAGCACCAGCTAGGTGTCCTTTGAACTGCATCGTCATGTTGCCTCCACTCTTCCGAGTGAACAGACTCGATGACGGTAAGCCGAGTTTGTGATAAACACGGAATCTGTACGACGGGTGTCGCAACTCCCATGATTCACCCACTCGAGTCCACATCTTGTGGGCACGTGTGAATTCGGCCAGCACCTTCCAGTCTTTAAAT
The DNA here is from genome assembly GCA_023375785.1 of Penium margaritaceum. Classification (NCBI taxonomy): domain Eukaryota; kingdom Viridiplantae; phylum Streptophyta; class Zygnematophyceae; order Desmidiales; family Peniaceae; genus Penium; species Penium margaritaceum. Next base: position 128,149 of record SZWC01001571.1, on the reverse strand, counting down.
TTCACTGGGTCGAAATCGTCGACTAAAGGTACAGCGAAAGTGATTGAACTCATCGCTTTGAGGGCGTTTGCCTCAATCACTGTGTTACACAACTCTTGCACAGTGGTTGGTGTCGCCACCACTAAGCAGGTTTGGTCATGCATCTCCTTTGGTGATGCAAGATTTAGTGGGCAATGTCGATCAGGAAGTGCAGAATGAGGTTCAACGAGAGGGGAGAAAACAACAGAGAAATTTGAACTCGTCAAAAACTCAAATTGTTTAACATCCTCGTCTGAAAACATGAACTCACACTCGTGATCCAGTTTTACCCCTGAGTGGTCCCCACTGACGTCACTCAGGGGTGGGGAAAACCCGCCCCACGGCCCTGTCCGTTACCACGGCCGGGCCCATTGCCGCGACCGCAACCCTGTCCACGGCCTTGTCCGCGGCCTCCTGCTGCGCCATCCCCACGAGGTGCTGCTGCTGCAGCTAGCACCGCGGCCTCTTGCCCACCACCGGCAGCCTCAGGGCACTGAGCCCTAAAGTGGCCCGGCTGCATGCAGTTGTGGCAGAGCCCTTCGCGGAAGGCTGCGTTGCGACGCTCACGCGCCGCCTGCAGCTCGTCATTCTCGCGGCTGCGCTTGTTGTGGGGACCCTTGTGTCCACCAGCCTTCTTGGCTGGAGGGTTTGTAGGCTGCTTGCCCTTGGCCTCACCTCGCTGTCCGGCAGACCCACCAGCCCCTGCAGCGTCCACGCGCATGTCGCGCCCCTGATGTGCACGCACGTTCGGCCGTGCATCAGAGTAGTGCTTCGGGTTCGCCAAATACACTTCGCTCATGTAGTCGCGCAACGCCCTCCAGCTTGTCCAAGCTTGGCCAGTGGCTGTTGTGGTGGTCTTGTCCTTCAGCTTCTCGCTGGTGAGACCATCACGCAAGTACTCCAGCAGCATGCACTCTGGGTACTTGAACGTCTGAGTCCCATCGCCCTCGGTGAAGCTTTCGGCTTCCTCCACGAGTGCGGTGAACTCGCTCAAGTAGGATTCGAGCGAGCTGCCCAGCTGCCTGAAGTCCTTGATCTTGTGGAAGGCGCGCTGTGCCTCCTCACGTTGGGTGCACTTCTTGCGCATGATCGCGCAGAAGGCCTCCCACGGCATGGGCTGTCACTCAAGGTGCGGCTGCTGCGCAGTCCACTCCTTGACCACGTACTTGAAGAGTTTATCTTCAAGCCGCGTCGTGGCAAGGTCGCCCCACTGGCTGAGTGGAGCCTTGTGGACNCGCGGTAAGGGGAATCGATTTTTCACCGTCAGCTTGTTCAACGCCCGGTAATCTACGCACATGCGTAAACCACCATCCTTTTTGTTCACAAAAAGGATCGGCGCACCGTACGGCGAGCTACTTGGCTCGATCCATCCTTTTGCAAGGTACTCTTTGATTTGGCGTTCGGCCTCTCGCCTTTCTGCTAGACTAAGGCGATACATGGGTCTGAATGGAGGAGTCGCCTCCGGTTGCAGCGGAATCGTGTGGCGCATGTGTCTTTCTGGTGGAAGCCCAGCCGGTGGGTCTTGGAATACATCCGAGAACTCCGCCAATAGAGATCTCTTGTGGCGTGTCTTCCGTCACGTCGTCCTCCATTTTCTGCAGCTGAGCCAAGAAGTATCGACAACCTTGTCGAATACGTCTCTTGACCTGCATTGCAGACAAGCT
>SZWC01001571.1:80435-95526 GCA_023375785.1 Penium margaritaceum | reverse complement strand
TCCCTGGAGGCCGTGAAGGAGGCCAAGGCTGTCCTGCAGACTGCCTACAGGATGAAGGACCTCGGTCCTGCATCGGTGTTTCTTGGTATGGAGATCGTGCGAGATCGCAGACATCGGACACTGTTGCTGCATCAGGCCCGATACGCACGAGTCGTGGGGGAGCGCTTCAGCGATCTCCTTGGTGCAGTGCCATCCGCTTCCACACCTCTTACACCCGATGGGCAGGATGCCCTGAAGGTGGATGATCCTACACAACTGGGGGAGACAGTGGACGTGACCTTGTACCTCCGTCTCATCGGATCTCTGATGTACCTGGCCACCACCACGCGTCCTGACATCGCGTTCGCCGTCAACCTCCGCGCTCGGTTCTCGCAGGCTCCACGTGCGAGAGCCCTTCACGTGGCTGTGCGAGTGGTACAGTACGTGGTCTCCACGCTGTACCTCGGACTCTACTTTCGTCGGCAGTGTTCGGTGGTCCTTGACGGCTACACTGAGAGTGACTGGGCTTGGAGCCCTGATGGGCGCAGTCGTACTGGCTACGTGTTTCTGCTCGGTGGTACCACTTTGTCTTGGCGAAGCGGGAAGCAGGGCTGCATTGCACGTAGCTCGTCAGAGGCAGAGTATGTTGCTTTGGGCGCAGGGGCTGCTGAGGCAGTATGGCTGCAGCGTTTGTTTCTTGAGCTTGGGCAGTCAGTACCCGCCATTGTGCTGCGTTGCGAAAACCAGAGTGCTCTCGCCACTGCGGAGAACTCTGGTGTTTTTCATGCTCGCACAAAGCACATTGCGGTTGAGCATCACTTCGTTCATGATCTGGTGGAGAGACACGTGATCTCCATCATGTGGATTGGTACTGACATGCAGCGTGCTGATTTCTTGACGAAGACACTTGCTTGCGGAAAGTTCCTGGTGGTCATTCATTATGTTGGGCTTCACCCTGTGCGTGAGAGGGGTTGAGTGTGGGATGTGCGTCTGCGTCTCATTTGTTTGTGTCACTCACTGTTGTGTTCGTACCAGTGCTGCACGCGTATGGACATGCGTACCATCGGGTCATGGGGGAGTGTTGTGCTTTGTGCCGTTCCTGTACAGTTTATTGTGACCACTCGGCCGTGTCCATACCCGTGCAGATCCCTGAGACGGGCGGCCCTGGTGGCACCGGCGCGACGACAGGCGGCGGACCACCAGCTTGGAGCTGGCCGACCACTGTACCAGAGCCCTAGATGCCACCGGGACTCTCTGCTGTGTCTTCTACATCTTGCAGGCGTCTCTCGATGGACTGGCCATGAGGCCTATTTGCATGTTTTTGCATTGTATGCTCACTGTCTGTCGATAGATGCATGCATGTGACCAGTCGTAGCGTCCGTCGTTTGATTCTGCACGTCTAGGTTCAGACGGCGTAGCATTCTGACATGTTTGCGCAAAGTTACGGCCAAAACAGTGGTTTTGGGCTAGTTTTAGGACAGCTCTTGGACCGCCGCGTGCGACACCCGCTGTGCGCCGCGGCAGGTATTTATGCCTTGGACCTGTCATTTGTTAACTCTCTCTGCATATGCTATATTGAAGCATTCTGACACTTTGCCTTGTGTCTCCTAGCCAAACCCTTGCCGTAGTGTGTACGACCTGTGACTGTCGTCACCGTCTGATCAGGTATTGATGCCTAGTCAGCGGCTGCGTTGCTAGGAAGCTTCCACAAATTTTCTCAGTCGGGTATCCAATATGCACTGTACTTGCTTAGGCCATGCCTATACACTATGTTTTTTCACAATGTATGGCGGCTTAGAGGTTTACAAATAGGCTCTTTTGCATTCTCTGCTAGTGGTGCTTGCATTGTCAATGCAATATGATGCATTTCCCCATCTGACAGACATTTGCACAGCTAGTGTTGCGGTGCCAATAGCTGTGCGTTTTGGATTGACTACACCTGTGGTGGCAGCACATGCCAGGCCGGCTGGGCTGCGCAAACTTGCTCCTAATCCATGGTGTTCTTTGCTGTATCGTAGTTTCGAGATGACCTCATTGAGAATGTACTTAGAAGCTTCCTAGCTCTATTGTGGGTGACTTGGCAACGCTGTCCAGTCAACCCGTGCACTAGCACACAAGGCAAACGCAAGAACAAGGGTTTGGCAAGGGGAGGCGAACACATATTCACATAAGCTTAAAGAACTTAAACGTGCAGAGACAAATGTCAACTGACTACCCTCGATATCATTGAGCTGCCGGAAGGCACGAGAAGTGATGTGTTGGCTGTGAGAAACTACCTAGAATCTTCCGAACTGCTTGCCACTTAACCAAGCGTCAGCGCTGAGTCAATGTGTGATGAGAGTCACAAGTCATGCACGAAACTGTAATGGACTGGGTAGGGACACGTACCGAGTGTCAGGAAGCTCATTGAATATAACTGCAGAGAGAGGTTTCAACTGACAAGAACACAACATAAATACCTGCCGCGGCGCACGGCAAGTGACGCATGCGCAGTGTCTGTTTGTCCTGAAACCAGCCCAAAACCATTGCTTTGGCCGTAACTCTGCGCACACGTATCCAAATGCAACACCGTCTGAACTTAGAGGCGCAAAATCTTGAGCTAGACGCTACGACTGGTCACACGCACATGCATGGCATCGATCATTGGACAGACGATGCAAAACATGCAAATCAGGCTCAGATTCAGTCCACCGAGAAAATCATAACGACTGTAGAAAAAAAAAACTGCAGAGCATCCAAGCAAGCACCCGGGACATCGTGGCACCTGTATGCCTGCGACTGGTGGGTGGACCCACCACCAGTCAGTACTCCGGTGCTAGCCGGGTCTGCATCAGGGATCATTTCGTTGTGCTCTCAAGAACTGCTGCTCCATACCACTAGTGCGGGGTATAGGGATAATCACCTCGGTCGACGCTCGTGACGGGTGGAAGCCACACAAACCAACATTCCCCATAGCTGACACAGTCGTTTTCACAATGACGATTGAGTGAAGGTAGCGAAGCATCGCTCGCAACCACAATATGTCTCCTCTTGACAATGGTGTAATTCACCAAGTGCCCGGGTCTCGACCATGTAAGACATAAAGCACACACCCATGTGCCAAACACCATACAAGAGGTACAAAGCAACAAGGTCTCCTCATGACCCTGGAACATGTCTCCGTGGTCCGGGTCTCGACCACACCTGCTTGCATGCATGGAGCCTACATAACACATGGTGGCAATGGGTCTCCACGTCACACCGATACAAGTCACCAGGCGTGCGGGTCTCGTCCAGCATAACCTCGACCAGAGCATCGTGCCACATCCATAGTAAGCACGCTGTCCTCATAATGGTGTCAAGCCAAAGGCCACACACCAACACTCCCTCTAGGCTGTAGAGGTTGTCAGCACGAGCAAAGCTGATGGCTGCTCCCAACACAATGCCTTAGGAGGGAGCAATGGCTCCCCCATGGTCACATGTCCCTGCACAATAATAGTAAGGGTGACAACGATGCTGGTGGGATGTGCTCGCACACAGCCTCACCCTAGAGTGCCGTCGTTGCTTTCGTCTTCGTCGCTGTCGTCGTCATCGTCGCTGTTGTCGTCATCACTATTGTCATCACCTGCTGATCTGACTGGTGCAGGGTTGAGAGCCCCCTCTAATGTAATCACTTGCCTGATGGCCTCCAACTGTTGAGTTGCACATTGCCTCGCGGCCTTGGCAGCGTCGAGGCGTGTGTGCAGCTCAACTAGCTCTGACGCGGCAACCGACCGGCAAGCTGGATCTGCGACATGCATGCGACCCATTGAAACACGGACCTGAATGTGGATCTCCGTCACGTGTACATTGGCATGAGTCACGACTTCCTCCAACCTCACGGCCTCGTCTTGTGGGAAGGAGTATAGCTTTGCCTACTCGTCGCACAAGTTGACGTCCTCTACCTCAGTCGTCGATGCAAATGCCGCCTGTGCACAAGCTATTGGCAGTACGTGGGCGCAAGACAACAAGTCACAACGTAAATCGTGTGGGACCGTAGGAATGGCTGCTGCAAAGGCACCGGCTGCTGCTGACACACCTGTCGCTCGGCCGTCAACTGTTGCCCGGACGTTGACATCTGTAGGTACATTTGCAGATGCAGCGTCTTCGTGGTCATTGAACGTGCGCTCCGTGTCGTGGTGCTCCTCTTGACACCTGGTGCGTAGCCCATCATCCACCTGTAGCTGGAGGTCCACCCGTCGTAAACGTGCACCCTGTGGAGACATATCAGCTGCTTCAAGATGTGTGTGCACATCCTCCACACACTCCTTGGCAGCCCATTTTCCTCGAACATCCACGGTGTAACAGAGGCTACTTGCCTCCCGGAGGTTGGCCATGAGACTCTACATGTGCGCCTCTGCTCGAGCCACGACTGTTTCTTGAGCGTCCATCACGGAGCACAGGCGCTCGGGCACGGGAACTACAGTTGTGTCGTCGGCTTGAACCGCCATGGTGTCAGCAACGCTGGTCAGGGCACCTATGAGCTAGAGGTCCGCAGCTCACTCTACGTCCTCCATGGTGGCTGCTGCAAGCTCATTAGGCGCCGCGGACATATCGCACGGGCGTTTGTCGTCGTACAGGGGTAATCCTGCGCTCGTGCTGCAGCTCCTGCAAATACGGTAGCACACTGGGCCTCTACGTCTATCACCGACTCCGTGTCCGACCATGCCCCCATGTGCGACTCATCATCCTCACAAGGGACGTCTGCCCCCTCCTGGCGGTCGGCCACATGCTCCTTGTGCCAAGCACTATCCGTCACATCCATCCTATAGTGTCTTGTGGTTGTCGACGAGCACTCCACCCCCCCATTGGCCGACGGACTGGCTGAAACCAGGAGGGGGTGGCATACCAACCATGCAACTGGGGACGAGGGGGGTTTCTCTACTACAACCCTTGCCACATCCATAGCTGCTACTATTGCCCTGACCGTCGCCAGGTCATCAATGGTCTCTGCTGCCTTGTTGAATCCCTCTGCCATGTCTGGTGTAGTCTCCAACTCGATCTCTGTCGCTGACTCAGCGTCGGACCACTACTCCTTGGATGAACAGTCCTCCCCCACAGGTGGGGCGTCTGTAGCATCCCATCCTGCACTCTCTAGTGGTCATCAATGGAGACTCCATTCCCTCCCTCGACCGACACACTGGCAGAAGCTACGAAAGGGTGCTGCACCAGCTCTACCACCGGGGATGAGAGAGTCAGCTCCGTGGTAATGTCTGCCATTGCTACTTCTGCCACTGCCTCCTGAGCATGCCTAGCCAAATGTGCCGTTCGCTTCCTGGTGTACCGAGTGCGAGCGCGATGAGCGTGAGCTCAAGGGACTACCACAGAAGTGGAGGGGTCAGAGATCGCGATGACTCCAACTGACTCGAGGACAAAGTGAAGGGCGTTGGATGTGGAGCTGAGGTCGGGAAGCGTGGCACCGTGAGGTGATGATACGGTCGGAGGTGAGGATGGCGAGGAGGAAGATGGGATTGTTTACAGCAGCATGGTGAACACGGCCTTCTCAGAGAACATATGGTTTGTGAGCTGTTGCACCATGTGCTTTAGACCATGGAGCTTGGTGTAAAACACTGCCATAGCTCCACTGAGGGGTGCCATGGTATCGGCTGACAACGTCCCTGAGTTGGATGGTGAAGAAGAAGGGCGGGACCGTATCCAGGGCGGTCACCACCCGGTAGGGCGCTTGTGACACTAGCACCAGCCATGATGCTGATTGCCACAGTAGTAACAAGCAAAGCCATTAGAGGTCCGAGGCGTGTGCCACGGCTGCAACTGCCACTGTGGATTCAGCACTTGCCACGTACGCAGTGCTGGCGCCAACCATAGCACCGGCTGCGCTCCCTGCCACGCTAGTGTGCTCATCTCCGGAGCTTGGCATTGGTGAGTGCACAAGGCACTTTCTAGCACTGGCACAAGACCAGAGGGAGAGATGGGCGATCAAAGCACAATCTCTTAGATGTGCCCTGATTCTGTCACAAGGGCGACGACCACCATGCTAGTGGTGCACTGATGTGCGACTGTTATGCGATTGCTATGTTGTTATCACGCGGCAAGCATAATATGCAACCTCAAGTTGCCCTTGATGCTGTTGCTCCTGTCATTGCTGCCTACGGCAGCCGTCAACACTGACGGCGGTGATCCCCGCCACACTTTCAGCACCTGGTAGCCCTGCTGGTGGTGCCGCTGTGGCTACGGCTACTGCTACTACACCGGTCGCCGTCACCAACCGACGGCTGTGACCCCCGGCCACCTCTTTGCTACTGTTGCAGTCGACTTCCCCTGAGTTTCATTTTTGGTTCACAGAACGCTCAGCGCTAGTAGGGTATCCTTTCTCGGGGTCTTTCTCAAGTGTCCCACTCGAGGACCCCCCTTGTCCTCTTCCTTTTTTTTTGTTGCTGTCTGGCTCAACCCTCGCCTCGAGGGAGCTCGTCAAGTGAGCTCGCTTGGCGAGCTCGCAAGTCGACGAGCCCGCTTGCAACGTGAAGCTACAAGGCAGCTTCGCATTGCATGCAAGTAGTAGAAGTGGCTGCTGATGCTGTGGCTGCTGCTACTGCGTGCGCTACTGCTACTACGGCCGCGAGAAGCTACGGCCGCGCCCTGCAACTGCATACCACCACCACCACTGCTGTTGTTGTTTCCGTGTGGTGCTGTGGCATCTGCTCGCCGTTGCTACTGCTACAGATGCTAGTCGCTGCTGCTGCTGCTGTTGCTACTACTACTGCTGTTGCTACTGCTGCTACTACTGTGGCTTCTTCCCATAGACGATGCTATTGAAGCTGGTAGCCACCACCGTTTCTACTGCAGCTACTGTTGCTGAGGTAGCTCGCGGCTGCTGATGCCGCTGCTGCTGCGAGATGCTACCACCGCTGGTGCGAGCTGCTGCTGCCGCTGCGTGCTACCACTTCTTGCAGCCGCTGACGCAAGCTACTACTGCAAGCTGCTTCTCCTCCCTTTTTTGTTGTGTACAAGCCGGTAGCCAGAAATGATTGCTGCTACTACCTGGTGGTGCTGCTGCTACTCACGTGGCTGTTTCCCGTAGCCGCTCCCATTGCAGGTGCTTCTTGCTGTTGCTACTACTACGGCTGCTGTTCCTTGCAGCTGCCGCCAATGTCTCTGTTAGCACCAATGCTCTGCTGCAACGTAGTCATGGTGGGTCCCTCTAGGATCTGCTTCTGCTGCTGTTATGGGTGGCTGCAGCTGCTGCCACTCATTGCTACAACTGCTATGTCTCTGCTACACAGCAAAACAAGCTATAGCTTGTTGCTTTGATACCATGAGATATGTCCTGGAACCTTCCTAACCGCTTGCCACTTAACAAAGCGTCAACCCTGAGTCAGTGTGTGATGACAGTCACAAGTCATGCATGAAACTGCAAGGGTCTGGGTAGGGACACGTACAGAGTTTCAGGAAGCTGAAATTGGATATAAATGCAGAGATAGATTTCAACTGACAAGAACACAACATAAATACCTACCGCGGCGCATGGCAAGGGACACACTGTCAGTTTGTCCTAAAACCGGCCCAAAACCACTGTTTTGGCCAGAATTCTACGCACAGGTATCCAAACGTAACACCATCTAAACTTACAAATGCAGAATCTCAAGCCAGACGCTACAAATGGTCACACACACATGTCTAGCATCAATTGGTGGATATATGATGCAAAACATGCAAATCGGGCTTAGAAGCAGTCCACCGAGAAAACACTAGCGACTGTAGAAAAAACCGCAAAGCATCCAAGCAAGCATTCGGGACATCGTGGCAGCTATATGATTGCGGCTGGTGGGTGGACCCACCACCCGTCGGTACTCCGGTGCCAGCCGGATCCGCATCAGGGATCATGTCGTTGTGCTCTCCAGTATTGCTGCTCCATACCACCGGTGCGGGGTATACAGATAATCACCACGGTCGTCACTCGTGATGGGTGGAAGCCACACAAACCAACCGGTTGTGATTGGGACATACGCAAGTGACCTCTTAACTCTACACACACTCACATCATCACTGCATTTGACTAACCTGGATTGAATCTCTATGGCGCAAAGCTTTGACACAACATGGGGCCCACCGTGGTGGCAACACCGTCAAGTTGTCAAGTGGTGACCACAACACCAACGCTAGTCTTGTGGAGAGCTTGGTTGTAGTGATGTTTCATATTGCTACATCCTAGGATGAGGCACACACTAGGAATAATGCACGCACCACATTGCTTGTGATCAATGTGGTTGGATTCTTGCACATTTGCATCCTTCCAATGTCGTGAGCCGGACCACATAACTGGTTTATGCTGGCGTGTGAGAAACCCGATGGAGCTTGTTTGCTCCAGGTCCGGGTTTGATTTGTGGGTGACGTCTGAGTCCCACGTGGAGAACCTTGCGTGGGTGGCCCGGTCAACCAGCGATTATCACTTCGCTCACTCCTTACTTGCTTCCTACTTGTATTTTGACTCTTATACGTAACGCGAGCTTGTCCCCCGATCCATGGTGTCACTCTGTCCACCTGTTTGCTTGCTTGCTTGCTTATTCTAGCAACCACAGCCACCTATTGGTATCAGAGTGGGAGGATTTACTCCTCCTCGCGACAGTCCTGAGGCCTCTTCGGGTTACATACATATAATGGGTGATCCCCCACACCTTGCTCATGAACGACGTTAGCGGCTTTAGTCGCAGCAGCAGTCTCTGCCTCATGTGCAGCACACAGTTGCTGTCTCTACGGGTGTGCTATTCTCAGTCGCCCACAACAGTGATTTACGTGGCTGTACCAACGGCAATGTCACTGCTCTGCTGCTTTCCATTTTGCTATCAGCCGTGTTGCAGCCTCCGCGCGCATGATGGCCACGCTGTGGCAACGCCACACTCACTTGATTCAGCAGCTATGAGTGCGCACCGTGATGCCAATGATTGGCACAGTCACCGCACCCCATGCAGCCGCACACACAGCAGGTGTGATCTACGTGCTACTCGGACCTCGTGAATGGCATAATTGCTACTATGGCGTCGGCATTCTTTGCCGCCGTTCATCTGAGTATCAGCCGTGATACTGTAACCACACGTTAGTGAACCACGCTGGTACCACAGCAGCCGCTCTCTCGTCTGCATTCCTGCCGTGGTGCCAACAGTGACCATAGCGACCGTAGCATCTACAAGCAACATCTGCTACACACAGCAGCTTTCTGCAGCTAACACTGGTGTTCTCCACCACCAGCACCTCATTTCTTGGCTGTGCTTTGGCCGCAGCTCCTTGGCCTGTGGCCACGCTGTGGTCAATGCAGTCGTCCCTAGCATTACAACAGCTCATTAGTGTCTCCGTTATGGTGTCAACAGCAGCAGCAGTGGGACTCTCACCATTTTCCTCCTCTCAGCTTCGCAGGCTGCCTATCCTGGCAGCCGAGCACCCGGCGAGCTGGCGTCTCCTCCCGCAGCTGAGCCTATTCCCGAAACGCCCACGGCCACTTGTGAACGCAACCGCATCCTCGACGAGGTTGCGTACTACGAAGAGAGGGCAGAGCGGGAGGTGTGGTTGAGGGTTCGCCCCCTTATTCCAGGGTAGTACCTCGGCGAAGACGGAGACCATGAAACCTACTACAAGTGGGAGGACGCCAGAGGGTATGCCACACACTGCTAGTCTGCCGCTGACCATTCTCCGACGGTGCAGAACGAACCGCCCATGGCACCACCACATGATAATCGAGCTCTTCCAACACTGGTAAGCCCACCTGTTGCCCATAGGACTCGTCAGCAGTGTTGACGTGCTGTCCCTTGTGGAGCAACACTGTCCTCTGCAACAGTAGCACCTAGAGCATCTGCCTCACGCCGGGCCATATCCCCAGCTGCATCGGCTACATACTCTACTTCTTCTCTATCTCCTGACCTCATGACTTCTCTGCAGGCAGATCTTGTTTCTAGTGCTGAAGTTGCTTCCACCTTTGTGGCCAGTGCATGTGCTGCACGTGCACAAGCCAGCACCACTGCCGGCACAGCAATAGGGTTCTTTGGCTGCTGCTGCTGTTAACTTTGCCATTCAGAGCAGAGCTGGTGCAGACGCAGTTGCATCAGCAGCAGCTGCAGTGGCAACGGCACTCTCTAATTCTGTCAACTCCATTCGCACATCCACTGCGTCGGCATCAGCATTGACCTCCTCATGATCATGAACAACTCATCATATGCAACTGTTGGTCTTGACTGCTGCTGCCATCTCGACCCTGTCCGTCGTAGCGCTGACGGGATCTTCCTGCCTCATCGTCTCAGCATCAGCTACTATTGCAGTTCTAGCTTCCTCACCTGCAGCTCCTCTTCCACCGCTGTTCTCCCTTCGCCACAGTGCTTGGTGAGCTTTGTCTCTGCCTTTGTTCCTTTCTCTTCTGCGTTGGGTTGTTTTTGTGTTCAAGTTCATTGCCTTGCAGCAGATCCCTGACGTACTCACCACACATTTTCTACATCCACTGGGGTAAGGGAATCTCTACCAATTTTTTTCTCAGCAGAGGTGCGTCACCAGTATCATGCCGGTCGCCGATGACCAATACACTGTCTTGCAGGCTGAGCTGAAGTGCGAGCACACTAATCTGCAGGCTGCACTAAATGCACAGCTGCTACTGAGGAAAAGCCTCTGTGCTGGACAAGCTGACCATGAGGCCTACGCAGATCACATTGCTCATTTGGTCATTTTCCGCCTCTAGCCTGCGTTACGCGGCACACCCTCTGCTACTACTGCTGCCTATAGCACCACCATGGCTTCTCCATATCCGCCCCCTCTCTTGGACTGGCCTCCGAGGTTTGGTGGCCCCGTCTCATTCGGGACCCCTTCCGAGTCCTATTCTCCTCCACCATGGGCGTCATCCACTTACACCTCTTGGCACCCTGCCTCTCGCGTCATCATCACCCCTGGCTCCTCCGAGGACAAGTACTAGGTGGCCTTTGCACTGTTTCATGTCATCTAGCAGAGGCACCTCCGTGATCAGGGAGATGAGAGTGTACGTTCAGTTGAGGGGACACTTGCATGTGATGTCACTTATTCTCTTTATGGTCCGCCTTCTGGCCATGTTCAGGGTTGTTCCCTAGTTGATGTCCCGTGAATTGAGCAGCGGCAGTCCTACAGCTTGGCTCGTTGCCTTGCTTCTTGTGATCAGCACCTTCCTCATCGCTTTGCCATTGCCGCCGTTAGTCGCGACCGTGCATTTGTACGCGTGTTGGATGGCTTCTGGATCCTTGATTCTAGAGCCACCCACCACATGACCTCCTCTCGTTCCTCGTTCATTTCTCTGGGTCCTGTCGGTGATATGCACTTTGTTTGCACTGGCTCTGGCCAGCTCTTACCAGTCCAGGGTGTTGGGGTTGTCCATTTTGTTTGCCCTGGGGGGAACCCTTCCTGCCGAATGTGTTGTACGTGCCTTCTCTTGAGCTCAGTCTGCTCTTTGTTACGACTCTCGATGACCAAGGGATGGACTTCTCTTCCAACCGTGGCGCTGCCTGTGTGTTTCACCGCACCACTAACCGTGTTGTGCTGCGCTGCACGCGCTGTGATCGCTTGTACCATGTGCCCTCGTTTTCTCCTTATCCAGGCTCCACTGCCCTTGTTCATGTCGTACGCGCTCTCTCCCCCACACACGCACAACTCCTCCACCGCTGCCTTTGCCACATCAATACTGTTGCTTTGGACAGTCTGTTGCGGGACATGCTCGCTCATGGTCTTGATGTTGACATGTTTCCCGCACCTTGTCCCACTAATTGCCTTTTCTGTGCTCAGGGAAAAATGCATCGTTCTCCGTTGTCCACAAATGTGTCAGCATGTCCTATCCCCTTGACCTATGACATGCTGATGTCATGGGACCTCTCACCCATGATGCCCTTGGGGGGGTTGTTGCTATGTCCACTGCTTCACGGATGATTTTTTTTGCATGCGGTGGATCTTTGCCCTTCGTCAAAAGAGTGACGTCTGTTCCAGTCTCAACTCCCGGCTGCCTCAGGCTGAACTGGCCTGTGGCTGTCACCTGAAAGTCTTTCAGTGTAACCATGGTGGGGAGTTCATGGGTCCCATGGCCCACTTCTTGACATCTCGCAGAGTGTGTATGGAGCCTTCTCCTCCTTACACACCACAACAGAATGTCTGTGAATGTTGGAACCGGACACTTGTTGACGATGTCCGTACTCTTCTCAGTGAGTCATCCCTTTCCCCTATCTTTTTGTTCGAAGCCATGTCTTACATGACCTGGGTTTGGAACCGTATTCCCCATGGTCCTCTTCCTCGTCATGTCACCCCCTTTTAACACTGGTACGGCCGTCGTGCCTACCTGTGTCTCGCCCGCATTTGGGGCTGCGTTGTTGTCGTTTGGTTGCCCGAGGACTTTTGCAACGGCAAACTCAGCCCTCACGCCCACATTTACACCTTCTAGGTGTCTCAGCCATGTCCAAGGCATGGCGCTTCTGGGACTCTGGCCGCTCTCACGTCATCGAGTCTCGCGTCGTCCTGTTCTTTGAAGACGTCTTTCCTTGTGACCTGTCTCATGTCCTTCTTCCCTCCTCTATCTCCTTGCAACGTCGACTGGGGAGGGTGTGTCTATTCCAGCCTCCGATCATTCTCTTCCCCTGCTCACACGGCGACTCCTGCCATTCCGGCTGATACAAAGAGTGGGGACAAGGACTCTTCCTCCTCGGCGTCCTTGTCCTCCCGTACATCCTCTGAGTCGGATACCTCCCAGAATTTCTCTGTGTCTGTGCCCCAGCCATCTTCAGGCAGTCCCTTTGAGTCCTCGCCCCGGCCATCTTCTAGTAGTCCCTCTGAGTCCGTGCCCCGGCCATCTTCTGGCAGTCCTGGGTCCGCGGATTTGGTATCCACTCATCCACAGCTCCCGGTGCACTCTACTCCCAGCTCATTTCCTGAGTCTACCCAATAAATGGCAGACACCACTCAGGTGGCAGACACCATCGGAGGTGAAACTCCTCAGGTTCCCTCTCCTGATCGTGAGTCTTACACATGTGGGAGGAGACTGCGTGCTCTTTGGTAGACCTCACAGTCTTCTTAGCGGCGCTCAAAATTGTTTGTGGCGCCGAGTGATATTGATTCCAGTGGCCCGTTGCATGCCTCTCAGCCCTTAAAATGAGTCACGCGCTCCAGTGCGTCGTCCTCCACAGATGGTCGTTTCTCCCACTGGCCTTGATGCACTTCGCCTGTCCATGAGTGTTCTTCATCCCAACTCAGTAGTCGGCTATGCTCTTGTAGTCCATGAGTTCCACAGTGCTCTTAAGTCTTCCGTCGCCATTTATGTTACCTCATGCTTTGCCGCCTCTGGCCTTCCTACACTTCCCCCTGAGCCTACCACAGTACGGTAGGCTTGAGAGGCTACTCATGGTGACCTCTAGGAGAAGGCCATGCAGGAGGATTTGACTGCCCTCTAGGAGCATGGCGTCTTTGAGCTCATGGATCTCCCTGCAGGCCGCAAGGCAGTCTATGTTCCATAGGTGCCTTGGCGGAAGCTGAAGCCTGATGGGAGAGTTGATCGGTGTAAGGCCTGACACACGGCTAAGGGTTTTTTTTAGATCCCTAGGATGCAATTTGATGAGACCTTCGCGCCCGTTGGGCGGTATACCACTGCTCGAGCGTTGTTGAGCCTTGTCGCCCAGCACGACTGGGAGGTGGAACAGATGGATGTCAACAATGCCTTCCTACAATGAAGGCTTGACAAAGAGATCTACATGGTCCAGCCACCAAGGTTCACCTGTGGTACTAACAAGGTCTGCGAGTGCGCAAGGCCCTTTATGGGCTCAAGCAGTCGCCACGTTGTTGGAACATGGAGATCTCCTCCACTCTTGAGTGGGGTGGTTACAGTCACAGCACAGTTGACCCAATACTCTTCTTGAGTGCCCCCTCACAGCCATTTGTGGCCATCCTCGTTTATGTTGATGACCTGCTCATCGCCTCTCCCAGTCCAGCAGCTGACTAGTCAGTCAAGGACCTACTTCAGTCCACATACAAGATGAAAGGCCTGGGTCCTGCACGAGTGTTTCTTGGGATGGAGCTTGATCGTGACTATCAACGACGTACTCTACATGTACACCAGGCTGTATACGTCCGCACAGTGGGGTAGCGCTTTTCCTCCTTGCTTACGGACATTCCCATTGGGTCCATATCGATGACTCTAGTAGGACAGCGTCTGCTGAAGTCACTCAATTCAGCACAGCTGGGGGAGACTGTTGATTTCACCGATCATCTCAGTGTAGTCGGCTCCCTCATGTACCTAGGGACCACCATTATGGCAAAAGTGGCCTTCGCGGTCAACTTCGAGGCCCAGTTTTACCAACAGCCTTGCCAGAAACACCTCAAGGCAGCGCTATTTGTTTTTTGTTACGCACTTTCCACTGCACGTTTCGGACAATGCTACCGTGGTCAGCCCTCTGTGGTAGTAGACGGGTACACAGATAATGAATGGACACATGACACTGATGCTTGCAGCCGCACCGCTTACAACTTCATTGTCCGCGGCACTGCTGTCTCCTGGAAGAGTGGGACACAGGGTTGTGTTGCCCGGAGCTCTAGTGAGACAGAGTACGTGGCAATTAGCACAAGTACGTGGGAGAGTGTGTGGTTGTCCCGCCAGCCGCAACAGTTGTGTGTCCCCATCTGATGCATTACTTTACGTTGTGACAACCAAAGTACAAAAGCAATCACCGAGCATGATGACATGCATCATTCTCGCACAAAGCACATCAACATTGAGCATCACTTTGTACATGAGCACATTGCTGCTGGAGAAGTTCAGGTTGTCTCGGTCGACAGTCATCAGCAGCATGTCAACTTTCTTACCAAAGCTCTCAGCAGTGGCATGTTCAAAGCCGCTGTGCATGCTGTTGGCCTGCTGCGCTCTCGTGATGCCCCTGGTTGACATGAGTCTTGTGCATCTCGTTGTCTTGTGATGTGCTTCTTTTCTTATGTGTGTGTGGAATGGTCGTCTATGGGTCATGGGGGAGTGTTGGTTGTGGCTGTGAAATACGCAATTGACCTCTTGACTCTACACACACACACACACACACACACACACACACGCACACACACACACACACACACACACACACATACACTCTCACACACACACACATACACA
>SZWC01001571.1:46929-62369 GCA_023375785.1 Penium margaritaceum | reverse complement strand
AAAAAAAAAAAACTAGCAGGTCCAAGGAGCAGTCCCCGTCTCAAAGTGCCTCAGAAGAATTAAAAATCATATAAGGGTGAATGGATAGGCTCCAATTATCTGTTCCTGGTTCAAGAGGAGACAACGTCTGTCATAGAGGCCCTCACTCATCCTTACAAAGATGAGTGGAATGGAGCATTACGCAACAACCTCAACTCCATTGCGGAGAATGAGGCATGAGATATGGTGGACAGACTTGTTGGGAAAACAATTGTAGGATCCACGTGGGTGCTGAAAGCAAAAAGGAAAGTGGATGGCAAGATAGAAACACACAAGTCTCGTGTGGTGGAAAAGGGGTTGTATTAACAACCCGGTGCGGAGTACGATGAGAACTTTGCTCGTGTGGTGGCATTTGTCTCCATCTGTTCAATGCTCACCATCGTTACGGCAAAGGACATGAAAGTCCACGTGATGGATCTCAAGACAACCTTTTCATATGACAAACTTGACAAGAGGAGATTGATGCCCCCAAGGATGTGCATATTGGTGAAAGTTTTCTATGGGAAACAACAAGTCCCAAGAATGTTTGACTAGGAGATGGAAATTGAAGGCTAAGAATTCCTTCATGTCCTTAGATGGCTGAGGAGTACTTCATGCATTGCAAAAGCAATCCTTCCATTTATGTGCATGAGCAAGACAAAAGGAATATGTTGGTCGCCATGTATGTCAATGACCTGATCCTCTACTCTTCCTCAAAGGGGTTGCAAGATGACCTCAAGATGCATCTGAGTAGCAGATTCAAGATGGACATGGGTCCTCTTGACTACTACCTTGGAATCACTGTCAAGTGTCATAGAGCAGCAGGTACAATCAGCCTGAACCAGAAAAATACACCGAATTCATCCTTAGGCATTTCAACATGGCAAATTGCAAGCCTACCAGCACATTCATGCCCTCAGGTTGCAAGCTCTCTACTCCAATCTCTCCATCCAACAGGATAATGACATGCTGGACATTCCATATCACTCTAAAGTGGGCACTTTGATGTATGCCATGGTTGTCACCTGACCAGATATAACCCATGTTGTTAAGCAGGTGAGCCAGTTTGTGCCCAACCCGGTCCACTGCTCTGGTAGGCTGTGAAGTGCATCATGCATTACCTTTAGGGGATGCGGCATGTGGAACTCCAGTTTGGAGGCATAGTTGAAACCGAGTCACTTTGTCTCATGTGCTACACTGATGCTGACTGGGGAGGCAGGATACCCTATTGCTCTTCGTATTCGATATGACATGTTTTTAACATGGTTGAAACTCGTAAAAAATGTTCTTTCTTTGAATTTTAAACATCATTGAATCACCTATCCAATTATGAAATCAAAATTTAAGTTTCACACTCAGGGAATTCTGCCAACTTTGTTTGGGACTTTTTATGCAAATAGTTGTATCTTTTTCCATGTCGAGGGTGCTTTTGCAAAACCCACTGCCAGCGACGAGGTTCAGAGAGGCTGCTCCACCATTTGAACAGCCGTACTTGCATGCTTGGGTGGTTACATGCATGAAAGCAGTTATTGACCAGCAAATCACTGCCATCACATGTTTCACTGGGTGACATACTTCACTGGTGCCGTTCGAACTGTCGAACGGCAGCAGCAAAAGTGGTCGCTTGGTCTTTGCTGGTCGCACACAAATGCTTTTATCGAAATGAAGAAATTGATACTTCCATTTCGTCAATTTTCAGGTTTCGTGGGAGATATGGATATCAGAATTAAGGGTATATCATAAAAATTTAAACAGTCAAACGAACTATGCAAAACTCCAGTCGTTGGATATCAAGCACAGTAGGGTAGATGACCGAAAATCCACCTGAGGCTTTGCGTGCATGCTGAATGGAGGTACTGTCAGTTAGGCGAGCCAAAATCAGGACTGTGTATCCCTCAACAATTGAGGCCAAGAGTATTGCCTTGGATGAGGTGTGTAAGGCGATGCAGTGGCTATGCAGCTTGATTTTTTAGATGAAGACACCACAAAAAATGGTAATAGCATCAAGATTGACAACAAGAGCACCGTTGACATGTCAAAGAATCCAGTCTTTTCTAGGAGGACAAAGCACATTGAAATTCGCTACTACTACACTCGTAATTTGACCTTAAAGTACACAGTGGAATTTCAGTATGTTTGTACCAAGCTGAACCGGATCAACATGCTTATCAAGCCACTGGACAAGGATCTCCACCAAGTGGGCAATGAAGGTATCGGCATAGTCAACACAGGTGACAAAGACTGATCATGGCAGCTGACGCAAGGTGCAAGGGGGAGATTTATTGATGATCCATGCCCCTCTTTCACTGTTGTAGGATGGTTCAGGAATGCTTTGTATCATGTCGTATTGTGTTGTTTTGTATCATGTCGTATCGTGTTGTATCGTGCCATGTCATGTCGTATTGTGTCATGACACGTTGTGTGGTGTCATTTTATGTTGTGTCGTGCTGTGTTGGATCGTGTTGTTCTTTATCATATTGTGTTGGTAACTGTCATGCGCTGTAATGCAGTTTTGTGTTTTTCTTTTCATATTGTGTTTTATTATTCTGCTCTTATTGTGTTGTAGCACTGTTTCATGCCATATCATAACATGTCGTGTCATGACCTGTCGTATTGTGATGTACCATGCTATTGTTGTGTTGCGTCATGTCATGTCGTGTGGTGTCCGGTTGTGTGATTTTGTGCCATGTCGTGTCGTGTCATGTGGTGTGGTGTCATGTCATGTGGTGTGGTGTGGTGTCATGTTTGTTGCAATGTGAGTCATGACCGTCTGTCTTTAAAACTTACTGTGACCACTTGGCCGTGTCCAAGCCTGTGCAGATCCCTGATATGGAACCAGCTGACGCCGGATCACCGACGGGTGGTGGCTCCACCCACCAATAGCAACCAGACATCTGCCACAGCGTATCGAGTGCTTTCTGGGGTGCTCTGCAGTTTTTCTTGATGGACTGAATCCTGAGCCTGATTTGCATGTTTCGCATAGTGTGTCCACTGATCAATTCCAGACCTGTGCATGTGACCAATTGTAGCGTGCAGGTTAAGATTTTGCATCCGTGGATTCAGACGGTGTTGAGTTTGGATGCATGTGCCCAAAGTTACGGCCAAAAAAGTGGTTTTGGGCAAGTTTCTGGACAAACTGACATTGCCGCGTGCGTCACCCACTGTGCGCCGGAGCAGGTATGCTTTGTGCTTGTAAATTGTTATCTCTCTTTGCACATGGAAGCTATTGCACTTATGCGACTCTAAGCGTCTCGCCTAGCCCAATCCTTGCTATTTCTTCACCCGCCCTCTGTGCTAGTGCGATTGCTGATTTGACAGCATTGCCTCCTCAGGAGCAGTAGTACTAGGAAGCTTCTAGGTAGTTTCTCATGGTATCAGAGCAGCGAGGCATCCCTTGTTGAGCTGCACAGCAGAAACGCAGTAGTGGCAGCAGCCGTGAGAGTCACAGCTAGAGCCACGGGTCCTGGGAGGACCCACCACGCCACGGTGGCCCACCGTAGTATGCAGCAGCAACAGAGACGTCATTGCAACAAAAGCTGAAGTTGCATCATTACCCCATCTCCATAGAGGTAGCGGTGGGTTACCGGACCCTTTCTAATTGCAGTTCAAGCACGTGGTGGTGCTTCACCGTCTGCGAAGCTTCTTTGAAGTTTCATTGCGGGTCACACTTACCACCTCTTGGACATTCGAGATTGAGACTGCCTCTATTGACCACCAGTTTGGGCGTGTGAGGGCTCTCTGGAAATCTCGAGTCATCAGCTCTCCAACGCATCCACTCGCGCTTTGTGTTGGTACCCTAAAGCCGACAAGAGATGAATATTTGATCTCAGATGTAGAATTTTTTGGAAAAGAAAAACGTGACGTTTTGGCACAGATTTTTTTTTTTGGTTTTACAAAACCACCACCATTGTATTAATGATTTCTCCCACATCATCGCTCCAAATTGCGTTTCATTTGGACAACCTTCATGCTGACATCATCTTTGTGGGTGATGACACCAACACCAACTTTTGGCCAATTTTTTGGCTGAGACGTTAAGTTTTGCTATTTGTTCAAATTCTCAAGAAACATAGTCGTATTTTTAATCAGATGACTTTTGTATTTTTTCCTATTGAGCGCCCCATTGGTGTTTGGCGACGAAAAGAAGACGAGGCCTACTGCTTGTTCTGTCTCTGGCTCCGTGGCTGACACCTCCAGTTCTCGCTCCCAAGCCATTGGCTCATTGTTCCAGGCGTAGGAGGACATCCGGCAGCAGCAGGCGGCACAGAACCACCCTTGAGGATATTCTTGCCATGCTCCAGATGATACAGCAGCATTCGTTAACCGCAGCCGGAGGGTGTGCAGCAATGTCTGCCGACTGGAGACGACCGTAGTAGTGACAACAACGATGGCCGATAGCAGTAGTTACGAGGTTCTGGAATGCCTGGTTGCCATGATTTTAGCCTCCGACGGTGAGAGGCCGTCAAGGGGACGAGTTGTCCCGTGTTGGGTCAGCAGACCACACTCGCACATGATTCCGGGTTGTCTATGCCTTCATTCTCGCAGCACTGCTCTCTTGGTGTGTCCTTTGGTGGACTTCTGATTCCTCGTGTGCTTGAGGATGCTCCTGAGGTCGCCCTTCCTATGGATTGGCACCTGAAGGACCTTGAGATCCCAACACCACACTACGATAGCGATGTTGGGTTCGATGCATAGGAGACCATTGTCCAAGTGTGGGCTGATGCAGAGAACATTTTGCCACATTACTTAAGTGAGTATCCAATGGTTGACCCCTCCCAGGCGTAGGTTGTGAAAAGAGCCATGCCCGGCTTGCTCTGCGCCGTGCCCCAAGACGTTGCTGTGAACTTCGGCCCGTTCCTATTGTTGGTACAGGAATTGGAGTAGATCCCCGTGACGGCGGGGAGTTGGTCCTGAATTTGCTGGCATCCGAGACTCATGCGAAGATGGCGACGATGGCGACGATTCTCTGAGAGTCTGGATCCCTTAAGAAGGGTCCCTCTGAGCCAGCAGCAGCCTACTGGTGGCAAACCATGCGTATCTGCACTTGCCTCGATACCGTCTGCGGCTCCCAATGGTGGGCCCTACACACCAGCAAGGTCGAGATCCACGTGGAGTTTGTTGACATGTTCACCTACTTCGACCAGGTGATTCTCGCCGAGCTGTTGGCCTCCTTGGAGCTCCTCCATTGGGCCCATCAATACTACCTATAGTGGACGGCTGCACATGAGGCTGCTTTGATCCATCAGGCGATCCACTGGAAATGTTGACGACAGCATCACCGACGATACCCCCCCCCCCCCTCAGTTCCTCATCCTCACTCCCTTCTCCGTCGTTCTCCTCCCATGCTGTGGCCACCACTATGTAGGGAGAAGAAGGGTAAATAGAGCCGTGGTAAGGGGCAGTTATTATCGTAGCAGCAGCTACAATAGCAGCAACAG
This sequence comes from Penium margaritaceum, assembly GCA_023375785.1. NCBI lineage: Eukaryota > Viridiplantae > Streptophyta > Zygnematophyceae > Desmidiales > Peniaceae > Penium > Penium margaritaceum. The sequence continues at coordinate 56,913 of SZWC01001571.1, read as the reverse complement.
CGTTGACATTAGTCTGGTGGTGGGAGTGAACATTTTGTCCACTCCTATAACTGTGGGAGTGTTGAAGTTCGTTGGCCACTCATAACTCTGTGCTCTCTTGCCATCACACACTGTGCATCTCATTGTACAGATTGAATGACATGGCTCAACCTGGGGAAGCAACATACCTGACAGCTCTGGCAGAAGCCTTTGATGCTTTCTGGCAACCACTGCAGCTTCACCCAAGGGCTTCGTCTGAAGCACTTGTTGCCATCGTCTAACCTCTTATGACTCTTATGACTTTGTGATGTGGAAGATGCTAGGGCCCGCACACTCTGACTGCCGTGCCCTGTATCATGTTGCTTGCGTTGAATGTTTCTGGGGGAGCTGCATTTCCCGGGTACTGATCCTTAGGGGGCCACTGTGCCGGGTTTTCCCGTGCACTAGTGAGTAGCCGCCGTGAGGTTAATACCCAAGCGGTCAGGCTCGACCCCCAGGTGGCGGTGTGTACTCGCTCAGGCCTGATGCCCGGAGCGAGGCACGCTCACCGGTTGACTTAGCTACTCTCGCTCACCTTCTCACTTGTCTTGGTTGTACCAAACAAAGTGAAGCAAGCTTTCCGCATCCATGGCGTGGCATGTCTCTTGCGTATCCATGGTTGGTCTAACGCGTGTGACCTAGGAAGGTTACCAGCAACTTCTGGTATCAGAGCAGGTGAGACACCTCACCACTGCTCACACGATCCTGGTAGCTGGTTCAATGTACATCCAAGCGAGTTAGGTCAAGCACCATCTGCCAGACCTCAAAGCAGGAGCGAGTCATCTCCACTCGTCGCCACCTCAGCGCAGTCTTGCGTATTCACATCGTCTCGCTCTTTGAGACACTTGTGATCAGTGTTTGGCGTTCTCGGCTGTTCTCGGCCACTCACCGCCGCTCTGGGTCACCCGCGGCTGCTCTCAGCTGCGCGCATCTATTCTCAGCCACTCTTGGCTGTGTTGCGACTGATCGGGGGCGGTCGCCAACTCTAGCTACCTAGCATCTTCAGCTGATCTCTTTCACCGTTGGTACCCAGCTGCCGTCTCTCAGCAGCACCTCTCTCAGTCACCAACTCCCTTGGCAAGCCTCTCACGTAAACGGCCTTCGCAGCCGCCCCCGCAGCTACTCCCTCTGAGGAACTCTCTTCACCGCGCAACCCTGCATCCTCTCCAGTGCAGGGTGACCACTGAGCGTCTGTCAACCACAGCAGTGGACCTCTCAGTCTCACACACTGGCGGACGACGTGCCACAGTGGGTGCATATGTTCGATCACACTTACGGGCAGGACGAGGTTGATGCCGAACGCAAACGGGAAGAAGCAGAGATTGATCGACAGGTCTACACACCAGATGACCTCCCACCATCACCACCTCTCTCTCCAAGGATGCAACCTACCAGCATTTCCGAGCCTGTCGAATCTGCCGCAGCTCCCTCATCTGCACCCGCTGCTCCCGAACCTCTCCCCACCGCTGCAGGCTCAGCTGATGCTTCCACTGCACCAGAGGTTCCTGGCGTCATTCCCGTTCTCCCATTGCACACCGACTCCATAAGTTTGGCTGGTGCCATTCTTGACGCTGCTGCTGGAGCCGCAGCTACCTTCGCAGCAACAGCTAGAGCCTGCCGTGCTTCTGCACAGACGGCGGTCGGTCGAGCAACTGAAGCATACACACAGACAGCCTCTTCTCTCACCCTACTGGCAGCAGCGGCTGCCAATATCGCCACTCAGATCACAGCAGCAGCAGCGTCTATTGCAACCGCAGCCTCCACAGCAGCAGACATCACCTCTAGCTCAGTCGGCTCCATCAGAGTGTCCACCGCAACCGCAGTGCTCACGCCCACTGGTGCCCCTCGTGACGCACCATCACACGTCACCACCATCGTTCTGATCGCATCAGCCTCAGCTGCAGTTGCTGGTGCCACTGCGACGGGGCTTCTCTGCCTCACTGTTGCGGTGGCCGGGTGGGTGGCTGTCCTTTTCTCCTCAGCCTCTGCTGTGGTGCCGCCGCTGTTCAGCCTTCTTCCTCGCGGTGAGCAGAGCACTCATATTTACACTCTCCCTCATTTGCATCTTACATCCTCTCATTCACTCCACTCATAGGCTTGAGTTTGTCTTCACATCATGCCTGCACCAGAGGAGACCATAGAGGCCCTCCAGGCCGCCCTTAGTGAGGCACAGGCGGAGAGACGTAGAGCAGAGGATGAGCTCCAACAGGGGCAGGAGTCAATCGAGGAGTTTGCTGCTACCATTGCTGCTCTAGTGCTAGAACAGTTGCGGTCCATGCCCGCATTTGCTGCAGTGTCTCCCGCCACAGAATCTGGTTCGGCAGATTCATCAGCTCCCTCTGGTGGTGCCGTTGCCAACTCCTCCTCTCCAGCTTCTTCCTCTTCAGCTGTTGTCCGCCCTGTGCTACCAGCCCGCCAGAAGGACTTTGAAACTCCACCTCCACAATTCACGCCCAAGCTCACATTCACTTCTTGGGAAACACGCTTTAGCGCGTGGGACCAGGATGAGCTTCTCTGGCAATACTACTCGCCGCCAAAACCACCGTTTGTGCCGCAGCCCACTGAGGCCGCTCGCGCCGTGAGAGCACTCATCAACGCAGGCCCAGAGAGTCTTCTCGACGACATTGGTACGTACAATGCTGACCCCTCTCGCGGCACGCCAGCAGATCCCATCGGTGCATATGCCCTCATCCGCCGCCGCAAAACCGTCACTGGCCATGCGGCCCAAAGCGCCCTCACAGTGCAATTCAACACCTTGCAAATGCACGTAGACAAAACAGCAGATGAATACTGGGCACGTAGCTTACATCTGCTGCGCGATCTTGGCAAAGCCGCACCTGGACCTCTCTCTGCCTGTCTTTCCATCGTTGCAGGCCTCATTCCCAAACTCTCAGACCTGTACTTGCATGTCTCTCAGTCAGAGCTCGAGCGTCTTGCTTCTGAGTCTGTTCCAGCTGATTCTCCACCTGGGATTGGGCCTCTCTTTGACTTCATTGCTTCACGTCTCACCGACTGGTGGAATGCTTTGCAAAACAAGCGCATGCATCGCGCCGCCCTTGCAGCCATCACCACCGCCTCCTCTTCCTCCCCTACCACAGCCTCCTCTTCCACCTCATCCACACAGTCAGCAACACACTCCACGCAGGGAGTCTCCCGCAGTGGGGGTGGTGGATCCACTCGTGGTGGTGGTCGTGGAGGCAAAGGCCGTGGGGGTGGCCGCAGTGGCAAGAATGCAGCTCTCACTACAGATGTCACGTGCTGGAACTGTGGTGCATCTGGTCACTCTGCACCAAAATGCCCGGCCCCTCGTGACGATGCACGACTGGCTTCCTCCATGCGCGCTCATTGGGCCCGCACTGGTGCCACTGCCTCGTCGGCGGCCGCAGCGGTGACCGTCTCCTCATCCTCCTCGTCCTCTGCTGCGCTCTCAACCACATCTGCACCACTACATCCAACTCCCACTGCACCCAGCCCCTGGGGCTGGATACCTCCTCCCTCCGGCCCTCCGTACTCTGGCCCACCATCTTCACACTACCATGCACCTCACTGGAGTCGTGACGATGGAACATTCTCTGATTGCTCCTCTGACCGCTCCTCTGATCGCTTGTCCGATCGTCGTGATGAGGAGCGCAAAATCGAGCGCCGCCTCGCCGAGCTTCTCCATCTTCGCTCTCAGGGAGGTGAGAGTATGAGTGGCCAGTGCTGTTCGTCTGTGTGTGAGTCTGAGGCCACCCTTCGGGGTGCCACCTCGGGGCGTGCTCAAGGGGACTTGCCTGCAAGTTGCGAGTGGATTGAGGAATGGCAGTCATGCACCTTTCCCACACGTCTTGGCCCTTCGTCTCCCTCGTCTACTCGTGGTACTGTCACTGTCTGTCTTGTTCTCCCATCCACCCGTGCATCCCCTGGCCTCTGGATCATTGATTCAGGTGCCACTCATCACATGACTTCTTGTCGCTCTTCCTTTGTCTCTCTCGGTCCCGTTCAATCCGTCCGCTCTGTTCGCACTGGCTCTGGCCAGCTGCTGCATGTGCAAGGTGTTGGGGTCGTACGTTTTGTTGGTCTCGGTGGCACTGTCTATCTCTCTGATGTGTTGTATGTGCCTGAACTGGAAGTCAGTCTCCTCTCTGTGACCACCCTTGATGACCAGGGCATGGATTTCTCCTCCAGCCGTGGACTCGCCTCCATCTCTCTGCGCTCATCTGGCCGTGTTGTTCTTCGTGACATGCGGTGTGATCGCCTGTTTTGCGTCCCTCTCAATCTGCCCTCATCTTCCGCTGCCTCTGCACTTGTTCATGTCACCCACTCCCTGTCTGCTGATCATGCTGATATCTTGCACCGTCGCCTCTGTCACATCCACACTGCTGCCATCCAGCGCCTACTGCGCCTTCAGCCTGCTCTTGGGCTTGACGCTGCCACATTTGCGCCCCCTTGTTCTTCCACTTGTCTGGACTGTGCGAGTGGAAAGATGCATCGTTCTCCCTTTTCCTTGTCTGAGTCAACAACCACTCACTTGACCTGGTTCATGCGGACGTCATGGGTCCTCTGTCCCATGACTTTCTTGGTGGTCTCGGCCGCTATGTCCTGTGCTTGACGGATGACTTCTCTCGCTACCATTGGGTCTTTGCCCTTCGTCATAAGAGCGACGTCACTGATGTCCTAGAGTCCTGGCTCCCACAGGCTGAGCGTGCCTGTGGGCGCTCGTTACGAGTCTTTCACAGTGATCATGGAGGTGAATTCTTTGGTCCCACCTCTCGCTTTCTTGTGTCTCGTGGTGTCCGCCTCGAGTCCTCTGCCCCTTACACACCCCAACAGAATGGGGTTTCTGAACGTTGGAACCGCACCCTTGCCGATGGGGTCCGATCTCTCCTCTCTGCCTCCGGGCAATCGCCCCTCTTTGCATTCGAGGCCATGTGCTACATGACCTGGGTCTGGAACCGTGTCCCTCACGGCCCTCTCCCTCACACAGTCACTCCCTTTGAGCTCTGGACTGGACAGCGTGCTGATCTTCGGCTTGCCCGGGTCTGGGGGTGTCTTGCCTCTGTGTGGATCCCCTCAGACCAACGAGACGGCAAACTCTTCCCACGTGGACACCTTTGCATCTTCCTGGGCATCTCTCCCTTCTCCAAAGCCTGGCGCTTTTGGGACCCCTCTCGATCCCGGGTCATTGAATCCCGTGATGCCCTCTTCTTTGAACACCTCTTTGAATGCGACTGTCCGCGATTCGGTGGATCTCTCTCTCTGCCCTCTCCGGGTGGGGGTGGTTCTCTGCCCTCTGGGCCCTCTCTTCTCCCGTCGGCGCGTCCCTCTCCTTCTGTGTCCAGTTCTCTTGTGCCCAGTTCTCCCAAGCTCAGTTCTCCCGAGCTAAGTTCTCCCGAGTCTAGTCCCACCTCACCGTCATTCCCCGCTGAGTCTAGTTCTCACACTGAGTCCTCGGCTCCTCGTATGCCCGCTCACTCTACTCCAGAGTCCCCTACTTTTGTCTCCCCTGCATCATCTGTGTCTCCTCCTATCGCGGTCACTCCATCACCCGAGACTCATGCTCATGAGACCACGTCCTCTCCGCCCTCGGCTGTTCAGCCGCACTCCTCCTCTCCTCCTCTCCCCTCCTGTGCACCGTCCATCCCACCGGTATCACCCTACACTCGTGGAGGACGCCTCCGAGCGCTCCCTTCACGGCCTCATCCAGTGGTCTCTGGTGACCTTGGCCTTCGAGCCCTCGGTCTTGCTTCCTCTGCTCTGTCCACTGCGGCCTCAGTCGTCCACCCCAGCACAGGTCTTGGATACTCCCTTCTTGAGGATGAATTTCACTCTGCCTTGTCATCCTCTGTGGCTGGGTACGTGGCAACATGCTTTGCTGCCGCTGGTCTTGCACCTCTAGCTCCTGAGCCCCTGACTATACAGGCAGCTCGCACAGCCCCTGACTCACCGCTGTGGGAGAAGGCTATGAAGGCTGAGCTTCATGCACTTGCTGAGCATGACGTGTATGAGCTCCTGGATCTTCCACCTGGTCGCAAGGCAGTCGTAGCCAAGTGGGTATACCGCCGCAAACTCAATCCTGACAACACAATAGAACGGTACAAAGCTCGTCTCACCGCAAAGGGATTCTCCCAGATCCCGGGTGTCGACTTTGACGAGNTGAAGGCTGAGCTTCATGCACTTGCTGAGCATGACGTGTATGAGCTCCTGGATCTTCCACCTGGTCGCAAGGCAGTCGTAGCCAAGTGGGTATACCGCCGCAAACTCAATCCTGACAACACAATAGAACGGTACAAAGCTCGTCTCACCGCAAAGGGATTCTCCCAGATCCCGGGTGTCGACTTTGACGAGACATTCGCACCAGTTGGCAGGTACACCACGGCCAGAGCTCTTCTAAGCCTAGTTACTCAGCACGACTGGGAACTCGAGCAATTGGATGTTAACAATGCCTTTCTCCATGGCAGCTTGGATGAGGAAGTTTACATGGTACAGCCACCCGGCTTCTCAGATGGAACAAAACGGGTATGGCGTCTGCGCAAGGCCCTCTACGGTCTGAAACAGTCACCACGGTGTTGGAACCAAGAGATCACTGCGACTCTTGAAAAGGGTGGCTACAAACGAAGCCCTATGGACCCTGCCCTGTTTCTCAGTGATCCCACCAAACCACTTGTGGCCATCCTCGTCTACGTGGATGACCTTCTCATCGCCTCTCCCGATCCGGCCTCAGTCAGAGCTGTCAAAGCTCTTCTGCAGTTGACTTACAAGATGAAAGATCTTGGCCCGGCTTGGGTCTTCCTTGGTATGGAGCTGGAACGTGATCGCCAGCGACGTACCTTGCACGTTCATCAGGCTGCATATGTGCGTATTCTGGGGGAGCGCTTCTCAGCGCTCCTCACAGCCATCCCCACTGCGTCCACACCCATGACGCCTGCCGGTCAGTCCTTATTGAAGTCTCGAGAGGTGTCCACGCTTGGTGAGATGGTCGATGTGACCGACTACCTCAGAGTCATCGGCTCGTTGATGTACCTTGCCACTACCACTCGTGCTGATGTGGCATTTGTTGTGAACTTCCTTTCCCAGTTCTCACAGTGCCCCCGTGAACGGCACCTTGAGGCTGCATTGCGGGTTGTGCGCTATGCTCTCTCCACACCCCGCATCGGACTGTACTTTCGTGCACAGTCCTCGGTGGTAGTGGACGGCTTTACCGACAGTGATTGGGCACATGACACTGATGCTCGCAGCCGAACAGGCTACATCTTTCTTGTTGGCGGCACTGTAGTATCCTGGAAAAGTGGCAAGCAGGGGTGTGTTGCACGCAGCACCGCTGAGGCTGAGTATGTCGCACTTGGAGCAGGCACTTGTGAGGCTGTCTGGCTTTGTCGCTTGCTACAGCAGCTGCGTGTGCCCATTTGCTGCATCACTCTGCGATGCGACAACCAAAGCACAAAGGTCATTGCTGAGAATAGCGGCATGCATCATTCACGCACCAAGGACATCAATGTTGAGCACCATTTCGTTCGCGAGTGCATTGCTGCTGGCATTGTTCAGGTGACTTGGGTGGACACACGGTCGCAGCGAGCTGACTTCCTCACAAAAGCTCTCAGTCGTAATGTGTTCAAAAGTGCTTTCCACTCTGTTGGTCTCATCTGCCCACATAATCCAGGTTGACTGATACATTGTTCTCTTCTCACTTCTCATTACCCCTTGTGTAGTTCTCACGTGCATGAAGTGATTGGCTGCGGTGCATGGGGGAGTGTTGAAGTTTGTTGGCCACTCATAACTTTGTGCTCTCTTGCCATCACACACTGTGCATCTCATTGTACAGATTGAATGACATGGCTCAACCTGGGGAAGCAACAGACGTGACAGCTCTGGCAGAAGCCTTTGATGCTTTTTGGCAACCACTGCAGCTTCACCCAAGGGCTTCGTCTGAAGCACTTGTTGCCATCGTCTAACCTCTTATGAATCTTATGACTTTGTGATGTGGAAGATGCTAGGGCCCGCACACTCTGACTGTCGTGCCCTGCATCATTTTGCTTGCGTTGAATGTTTCTGGGGGAGCTGCATTTCCCGGGTGCTGATCCTTAGGGGGCCACTGTGCCGGGTTTTCCCGTGCACTAGTGAGTAGCCGCCATGAGGTTAATACCCAAGCAGTCGGGCTCGACCCCCGGGTGGCGGTGTGTACTCGCTCAGGCGTGATGCCCGGAGCGAGGCACGCTCACCGGTTGACTTAGCTACTCTCGCTCCCCTTCTCACTTGTCTTGGTTGTACCGAACAAAGTGAAGCAAGCTTTCCGCATCCATGGCGTGGCATGTCTCTTGCGTATCCATGGTTGGTCTAACGCGTGTGACCTAGGAAGGTTACCAGCAACTTCAGGGAGCATACATCACTACACGGAGTGTGCATAGCCCCTTGACTGGACGCGGATCATGCAAGGCCTTCAGACCGCGCATACCCAGCGGACGGCTGCATCCAGGTCCACCAAGACCGGCCACGTGACCACGACAACAGTTGACCCTCCACCCGCCTCTGGTGACTCGGATGCCGCAGACCCTCGTGACCACATCATCACGGAGCTTTGCCATCTTCATCATCATCTTCATCATCTCCCTCATCCGCTTTCAAAACAATTCCGCATCAAACCTCATTCAACCCAACTGACACTCAAGCCACTGGGCTTGATATGGCAAGAAGCAGATTTGGCCTTCCAATTTCGACGATTGCTGTACATCCTCCCACTAGTGGATGAAGTCATAAGTGAGTGGTAGAGGCCTCAAGACTTTGGCACGGAGGGGAAGGGTTGTCGCACTAATAGGTTGTCGCACTAATAGGTTGTTGCACTAATAGGGTGTCGCACTAATAGGGTGTCGCACTAATGGGGTGTCGCACTAATGGGGTGTCGCACTAATTGGGTGTCGCACTAATGGGGTGTCGCACTAATGGGGTGTCGCACTAATGGGGTGTCGCACTAATGGGGTGTCGCACTAATGGGGTGTCGCACTAATGGGGTGTCGCACTAATAGGTTGTCGCACTAATAGGTTGTCGCACTTGGGCAGCTTCCAAGAAAATGTGGAGGCAAGTCATGGCAGCTGCATCTAGGAAAGAAGGATCTGTAAGCCATCTCGGCCAGCAGAAGCATGCGGGAAAGGATTGCTTACGAGATCTTTAATTTACAATATTCTGGTTCTTGCCGAGGACATGTCTGCACATTGTTCCTTGGTTTAGGTTCTGGAATTGAAGTGCATGGCGAAAACTGTCTGCACATTGTTCCTTGGTTTAGGTTCTGGAATTGAAGTGCATGGCGAAAACTGTCTGCACATTGTTCCTTGGTTTAGTCCTCAGAAGAATGCACTGAAGACACTTGGTTGGTTGTGGATGCGCAGGAGGCAAGGCAGGGCTCCGAAGGGAGCCAAATGAAGGGTCAGGGAGGGTGGAGCGGGCGCATGGAAAAAGAGGGGAGAGGAAGACCCTTAATGAAGGATAAGAAAGGGGGAACTACTGGCAGGCAAAGATGAGAGTCTTCCACATCCTCTTCATAACCATTCACATCTGGGTACGTTCCACACGCATTACCCACAGACCATGTTACATAAAGGCATGTCTTTGCTGAACTCAAGCAACTCGGTAGCCTTACAAACTAGACCCTGAGAGAACACACACATACACCCTAATGCACCCCAATAGCATACAAACAGCGTCCGAACCCCAAATGCACCAGATGTCAGTTGTCACGCCATCTTCTTCAAGCCCACCACGTAGCTTTGGTGGCTTGAGAAGTGCCAGACTTAAGTCCGAGAAAAATGTGGATGCTGACTTCACTCAGTGGATCCAGTGTCAGATGTAGAATCAGCTGGGCCACTGTCCGTGGGAGCAGACTCGGTCGAAGCAGACTAGGTCGAGGCAGAATCGGTCGAGGCAGACTCGGTGGGGGCAGACTCGGTGGGGGCAGACTCGGTGGGGGCAGACTCGGTGGGGGCAGACTCGGTGGG
>SZWC01001571.1:19974-41900 GCA_023375785.1 Penium margaritaceum | reverse complement strand
GCGAGAGAGGGGGAAAGGGAGGTGCTGGGAGAGGGGGTGGACGAGACGGAGCTGGAAGGGGAGGGAGTGGCACAGGGAGAGGGGGATGGAGAGGCGGTAGTAGAGGGGGGAGGGGGGAGGGGAAGGGGAAGGGGGAGGGGGCGAAGGGGAGGATTAGGGGAAGGCAAAGGGGGAGGGAATAACAAGAGGGCGGGGGATGGTGAGGTGGTGGGTGAGGGAGAGGTGAAGAGAGAGGCGACAGGGGAGGAGGGGGAGGGAGAGACGAAAGGGGGAGGGTAGAGAGGAAAGGGGGATGTCGAAGGGAGGGAGGGGGGGAGAGACAAAATGTCGTCATTGTCATCATCGTTGCCGATGATGTCGTCGTTGCCGTCGTGGTTGCCATGGTCATTGCTGATGATGACGTTTTCGTCGTTATGGATGATATTTCGTGGTTCGGTACAGGTTTGTTTGTGCGCAAGTGCACACTGAAGACAATTTTTTTTGGCCCAGTGGGGCCAACAAATTGTTGCCAAAGTTTTTCCCGTCGACATTCTTGAGCGAACCTTGAAAACAACGTCAAAGTCGACGACGTCGACGAAATCAACATCGTCGACATCGACGTCAAAGACATGAAAATGTGGACGACGTTGACGACGGTGTCGTCGTCGACATCGTCGACATCGACGTCGAAGACATCAAAGACATTGACGACATCGACGACGGCGACGTCGTTGATGTCTTCGACGACGTCGACATCGACGACGTCGAAAACAACGTCGTCCTTGACGACGACTACGTCGACGTTGTCCACGTCGACGTCAACGACATCGTCGACGTTCTTCTTGTCTTCAACGTCATTGACGGCGTCATTGTTATTCTTCATGCTTTGTGTGATTGGTGTATGTTTGTGTGTATGCTGCAGGATTGTTTGTGCGCAAGTGTATAATGAAGATAAAATAGTTTTTTTGCCCACCGGGGCCAAAAAATTGCTGCCGAAAATTTTCCTCTTGACATGCTTGAGCGAACCTTGAAAACAACTTTGACGTCGACGACGTCGACGACGTCAATGACGTCAATCACATCGACGTTGTCGACATTGACGTCAAAGGCATCAAAGACGTGGACGAAGTGAACGACGGCGATGTTGTTGCCGTTGACGACATCAACAACGTCGACGACGGCTACGTCGGCGACATCGTCGATATCAACGTCGTCGTCGACATCGTCAACTTTGACTTTGACGGTGTTCTTGACATCATGAACGTCGACGTCGTCGACGTCATTAACGTCAACATCGTCAATGTCGACGTCGACGTCGTGAACGGGGACATCGATGGCGGCGTCCACAACGACGTTGACGACGACGATGTCGACGACGTTGATGTCTTTGACGTTGTTGTCTTTGATGTCTTTGACGTCATTGATGACGTTGTTGATGATGACTTTGTCATTGACAATGACATCGGGGGAGTGTTGTGGACAATGTTGTCGTCATCGACATCGACAACGTCGACCGTTGATGGCAACGTTGACAATGACGACGTTGCCCATGTTTCTTCGAGGTATGTCTCATGATGTCCACGATTATGAGTGGCCGTGACACCGATGATGGCATCATCGACGACGTGCATGAGCAAATGACAGCATTGGATGACGTTTTCGAGGGAAGCGACAAGGATTGTGAAGAAATAGGTGACGGCGGTGAAGGAGACGTTGAGGGGGGAGAGGAGGGTGGTGGAGGAGATCATGAACATGCTGGAGATGATGATGACGAGGCCCACGGTGGGGCGACCGGGGATGGTGGCTTTGCCGAAGAGGGCATAGGCATTCAAGAGTTGGGGCCCGTCAACCGTCCTCGACCTACCCTCTATACATCTCCAAGCGTAGCATCCACATCTACTGCACGCATTCCAATCTCTCTCGATTGCAAAATTGGTGACTCCACGTGGGATATGCATCACAAAGATGTTCGACCCGATAGCCCTCCTCGGCAGAGCCGGATGGGCGTCGGTCTTGGGGAAGGTGATGTGTTCACAACGAAAAAGGAAGCGAGAATGGCAGTGCTGGAAGTGGCCGCATAGAAATCGTGGTGTCTACGAACCAAAAAGTAACGGCTCGTCAAGGTCATATCCCACCATACTTGTGCGGCGACAACAACGAAAGGCCACCGTCTCGTTGTGTTGACTTTATCGCGACTTTGATAGACGACACCATGCGCGAGGACATCAAGACCCTTACAACATCGCTTCGTCGGATAGCAGAGGTGCATGTTGGGGTAAAGATCCCCAACCAAACCGTCTTACGTGCCCACAAGCAAGTATTGACTGAGCTTTTGGGCAACACGGCAAAGGCGTGGGGGCTGTCTAAGCCCTTCATCGAAGAGGTAAGGAAACATGAAACATATGATAATGACACCTCATGTTGCCATGCATGTCACTCTTCCCCTGGAATGTGGCATGGTTGTTGAGAGTTGTTTCTCTATTGCTGTTGGTGCCCACCTCAAATTACAGGTGAAGCGGCGTGATGAAGCATCAAAAAGGGAAGCAGAAGTCGTAAAAGGGCGGTTTCATCATGCTTACATTATTTCAGGTGTAGTGCAAAGTGCTATTGACCATTAACGACTGTTTGTTGCAGTAGACGGCACGTTCAACAAGAGTGGAGACACAAGCGCGGTCTTGATTTCCACAACAATAGATGCAAACAACCATATCTTGCCACTAATGATGGTGATTGTACCAGTGAGGATGGCCCTAACTAAAAGTGGTTCGTTGAGAAGTTGGCGGAGTCATTCCCAGTTGCAAAAGATCTGCTGTGTGTCATAACTTCAGACAAGCATGCCGCGATCATTGGTGCAGTACGTAGCATCTTGCCACAAGCAGAACATGCACATTGTGCATGGTACATCCGCAAGAATGTGAAGGACAACTACGGGGTTGTAGCACATCATGCATTTTTTAAGCTGGTATACACACAAATTGTTGATGAGTGGGTTGCGGCGTGCAACGGCCTAGAAGCGGTAAAACCGGAGGCATTGCAGTACGTGTTAGGTCTCTCTTCCAATGCTCGTGAGCACCTATCGCCTGAGCATTAGAGTGCCCTGCACTTCCCGCTACCGCACTATGGGCATGTGACCTCAAAAATTGTATAGAGCTTGAACGCAAGACTACGGGGGGTCCGGACGTTTCCCCCCTTCTACTGCTTCATCGGCATGTGGGAGTACTGGCATAATTTGTTCTCTCAGAGACGACGTGAAGTAGAGACATACAATGGTAAGTTAGCTCCAAAGGCACAAGAGATGTGCAATAGTCGGTTGGAGCTTGTGTCAAGGTACCCCTTGAGAAGTGAGGTGGCACCAGGCAAGCAGGTGGTCGTGAATGGAAAGAGGCCTGGTCAGTGCCACACATCGTGGACTTGACAGAGATTTCGTGTACGTGTCGAGTCTACCAAGAGTATCTCTTCCCTTGCGTGCACGCAATCACATATCTTCTGCATGTAGAGGGGTTAAAAGTGAAAAGCGTGTGTCATCGGGCATACCTGGCATCATCGTGGAAGTAGATGTATAGCGGACAACTTCCACCCGTGCTGTATGAGAAGCTCACTTCGGTGGCGGGATATGCAGCACCAAAGGCACAACCACGCAATCCTGGATGCCCTGAGTCACAACGGCGAGAGGCTTTCAGTGCAAGATACAAGCGGAAACAGCAGTGTTTGACATGCCAACAATGGGGTCATGTAGAGTGTGACTGTCCAAGCCGGATGTCGGCTCGAAGGATAGGGGACAACATGTCATTGACTGATCAACAGAGTGCTTCAAGACGTAGGCGAAGTGCACATCCTAAACAAGTAGCAAAAGGCACGCGACTAGCAGCTCCAAATTGAACATCAGACAAGCGAAGAGCTGCATGGGAGCCTGAGCGGAGGCGGCTTGAGACCATGTTTGACGATCGTGCAAAGGTAACCCCCTCCCCCCTCTTTGGCTCCCCCCACTAGAAGCATGCCATACGTCCTATGATTTATCCTGCATGTGCACATGTCTTTTTATTTTCATTATTGTCCGACTCCCTCACAGTTATGCATGGATGCTCCCGTGATGCGCGAACTCTGTTGCCATCTCTTTCATAATGTCTTTCTCCCTCATGCTCTCTTCCCTTGCTCCCTTCGAAGTCATCATGGATCCTCTTGTAATATCACACAGATGCAAGCAGAATGGATCAAGAGGACGAGAGACCCTCCTGTGTGGGGAGGACGTACTGAAGGGGTCGAGCACCGCATGGGCGAAGAACAGCCGTTGGAGCAACAGACGGAGGGGGTGGAGGAGGAGGAACTGTCGCAACAACATCCGCATCAGCAACAGTCGCAACAGCCATAGTCAAACGAGCAACACCAAAATGAGCAATCATAGCAAGAGCCGGTGCAGCCACAACAACAAGAGCAGGAGCGACAGTTTGAGCAACAACACTCAGAGCAGCACCTGCGAGACGAACCACCAGTATCACAGGCATTTCATGCAAACAACCACTTTGCGAGGGTGCATTAGCAACAAAGGCAAAGAGGGCATAGGTGGGTTATAGTGAATGGTGGGAGGGGGCGTGGAGGAGATCAATCGCACGTAGAGACTGCCCAAGTTGATGGTCACGAGCGTAGGCAACAACAACAGGAAGCATGACAACGACGCATGGCCGTGATGAGGGCCCGCCGCATGGAGCGTCAATAAGTTAAATGTGGTAACCTATCCTTAGGTGTTCACTTGAAAACATGGATAATACTTGCAACATTGCATTCACACACGTAAGGTGGGAATTTTTTTAACATGTCGTGCAATTCTCACTCGTGCTTTGTGCATTTCACACATGCAACATGTCTAAACTTTGAGACTATCGGCCATTGAGAAAATGTTTACCTGAAACATAGCGAAAAAGAGGTACAAAAACTTTTATACAAAAGTAACTATGACTTCTTCCATATGTTCTTGGTTATCGAACATTAGATCATGTAAGAAAATGGCAGAATGTTAGGATTAAAATGTGCGTTGAAGGTTTTTGTTGGTGTTTTTAGGAAAAATGACATTCTTTCATTCTACCGGTAGTGTCTTTCACGTTTGACTAAAATAATAATCATCATTTGTCCATTCTCGCACCTAAATAAGTATGTTGTCTTGGACGGGTCACTCTCAAAATAACCCAAAAGCTACCGTACTAGTACGTGAAAGGTTGAGGCAATATTGAAAAAGTATGAAGACAAAGTGTGGTGGAGGTGTGGGTATTTGGGAAGAAAACAAACTCCTGGGGTGGTATTAGACACGAGGACAAAATAAGTTGTGGGTGTGATCTCAACTCCACATGTACGCACGTCTCTCGCAGTTCGCTGTTCGAATTTTAAAGTTTGAATGCACGCGCAGCGCCCTAGACGCTTGCACATCGAGCATCTAATGTGGTACACGTGCTTGCAGTCGCGCTGTTCGTCGCTCAACCGTGAGCACAGTAATGTCTCTCGCAAGTGTCAAACACTGTCGGTGAAAGAAAATACAAAATACTGATATGACCAAAAGCCAGAAATAGGGACAAAATGAAATGCAACCACTGTAAATAAGGACAAAGACAAAAAACGGGTCAAAAAATAATTTCACCACCTTTCATGTCCTAGTACGGTATTTCTCTACACCCCATTTCACGTTCTGCGCAGAGTCTCCTACGGTTAGCGAGCGAAACGTGAAATTCCCATGTTCTGCTCGCATTCCCTCGTGGACTCCACGCGGACGAGTAGGCCATGGGGGATTGCGTGTGGGATCTACGTGCAAAGTGAGCAGCGACGTGGGACTTCGCCCTCGAAACTTGAAAGTTGAAGATTGAACAAGCGAAATCCCAGTGACAGACCAAGGACATGAACGATGAATTTGACCAAAATAAGACACTGAAAAAAACCAAGGACTTTTGGACAAACAGGTCCAAATTTCCAGGACTAAAGATTATAGCATAATTTATCTTCCACTTTATTCAGTTCTTACAAAATGGGTTGATAAAAAAGACACTACGGTACTTTGATATGGTCGTAGGGGGAAAAGACACTTCCACGTGATATAGAGAAAAACTAGACGCATATTATATGTGGGTGACATGAGGACAATGTTACGCATGATGAATTTTCATTATGCCTCCTTTTTAATGTTATCAATTGATCTTTGAACATATTTTCCTATAAATCAAAGAGGAATGCAATGATTTGGGCTCATGCCATACATTAGTTTTGTTTCATGAAAGGCACACTACCCACTATTAGGGGGGAAAAAACCTGTTCCTATGTATCATTTCAAATGCTATAAAAAACAATTGCTTTCGGTCCGATTTCTGAACGAGCAGTCAAAATTGTCCACTCGTGAAACGAGGAGATAGAATTGTCCTCCTGTCAACTCCCTCTTTTTTCCAAGTCCGAACTTGGGTCCCATTTGTCTATACACAAACAAGCGAAGTCTCACTTCTTTCATGTAACTTTCACTATTTTTTTATCGAGAGAGAACCGGCAAAAAAAAAAGACGGAGCCATTCTTTTATTTGAAACGGTGACGGTGACATGCCGTTGCAAACGAAATGGGGACATATTTGTCTGCTCTTTAGCCAGCGGACATTTCTGATCGGGGAAAAATTTGACTACTTGTCCTCCGTCAGACCATTTTTGTCTGCTAGTGTTGACGATGGGACAAATGCATCTGCTCATACCGCGAGTGGACACATTTGTCTGATCGCTTCGCGATCGGACATGTTTTTCTCGTTTCGAAAACAGACCAAATTTGAAATTTTCTCACTAGAAATTCTTCCGATATATTTCTTTCTCGTGTTTGAACCGTCGATGGGACGTTCATTCATCTAGTTCCCGATGGGTGGGTAAAAAGGCCTTCCCCATCTACCGTTCCCGTCGTCCTCATGTATGCACAGTGCCGACGGGGTCCAAGATTGGACGACGGCCGTCAACAGGGCGATGAGGCAAATGCTGTACAATCATGTTGGGGTTTGAACCGACTCTGAATCTTTTTTTTGGATTATGATGTACAGTAAAGACATCCATTATCCCCTGTTTTGTTATCCCTAACCCTCATACACCCCAACAATGGAACAATTAGCCTCATCCTCCCCTAATCCAAAACAATATGCCTCATTCGCCCCTGCCTCGACAGAATACACCCCATTCGCCTCTGTCCGGCATCAACAACCCTATTCACCCCCACCCCTTTACATCGTGCTCAAACAACAACTCATGTCGATGCTAAAGCATGGCAAAATCTGACATGCAATTCTATCAAGCCCGTCATGATGGAGGGCCGTGAAGCATTGAGGGGTGGGTAGGGGGCGGGGAATTGCCAGCCGACCTCCGACGATCGGCACTTCATCAACCGCTGCCACTATCCCCCTCCCCTCTCGCAGCCCACCAGCCAACCCAATCGCCCACCAAACAAGGCCTTCGGGATTGAGGGCCACGATTGAACGGGTGAACTAAGGTGCTATAATTCACCATACGTGTCACAGAAGGAGTAATGTAATTGCTGGAGAACCATCAGCATAAACTATGAGGCTCTTGCTAGAAAGGACTACACGATAGCTCAAATCCCATTCATCGACACTCCCTCTGGGCTGCAAGAGATGTCAACAAGGTACCAGCTGGGAAGATGCATACACTCCTCCTCAATGAGAAAATTCTCAGAACATGAAACCAAACACTGCTGTGCCCGGATGAGTACGCTCACCCTGCATGCAGAAGGCTACAGAACTGGCCCCCCTTGGCTCAAACGATCCTAGGAAGAACAATCAAGCAATGGCTGTGCCTTGGAGTGGGTGAAGATGTGAAGGCATCAGCAAAGAAAGGAGGATGAGGCTAAAATAGCTACCATGTGCACAAATCACTCTTGCATTGTCCAACGCCTGTCACTCACTAACTCTAGAGTGGTGTGAGAAGAGTAAGTCAGCCTCACCTCACACGCATGGGGACTGCCAGAGATCCCAGTTGGCAGTGTCCAGGGTATCACTCTGATCGGAATCAGAGGGTACAGGGATGGAGAAGACGTTGTCAAATTCTCCATGGTCAGGAGAGGAGGGAGAGGCTGGCACCCTCACACCTAGCAGCTGCCAAGAGTCCCACCAGCAGAATCTGGTGTTCTGTGTAAGGAGAGGATGGTGGTAAGTGCGCCTGGAATGAATTAGTAAGGACAAAGCTGGGTCTGTGTGTGTGGAGCTCGTCCCTGCAGTCGGTGCAGAAACTACACACTCCCATGTCTGCGAGTGCTCCTACACTATGACCAACTCACCCTAGAGATGAGATGAGCAAACACACAGCTCAGCATGATCCTGTTGAGTGACTGTGCAAAGCCCCAACTGTACATCCTCGAGCACCGCCATCACCTTACGATGAGTGGTAGACAAGGACTCAACCACTATACAGAGCACCATCACCTCCATCTCTGCTTCCTGAAGCTGACTCTAGGCTGTCAATGCGCCGGATAGCAACGGTCTAGAAAATGGGTCCCGACATGGGACGCCGCTGACCAATCTTGGTATTGCAATTAAGATAACATATTATCCTCAAATGAGGGATCCACACTTTAGGTTTGTTCAGTTTGCAACCTCGCAAAGTTTGTATTAAGATCTTTAGTGTCTACCCTTGGCTGGAAACATTGTGAGCAGTCTCAAAGGCAAGAAATGTAAATGGATGCATGTAGGGTAGAGGCTTTTGTACTTGCAGAGCTTTGCCAATGCTGCTGCTTGCAGTGGCTCCACAGGAGCCAACCTCAGCCTACAGACCTACTTGGCGCATCCTAAGACCGCCATGTGTCATCCTCAAGGCAGGCTCTAGTAATCTTCCTAGAAGCTTCCTGTCTCATTCTGAGCCACAATGAAAAATGCGGCCGTCGCGGGGTTTGAGCCCTCGACCAATGAGCTCCGGCGCCTGTCCCAACTAGGCCACAAAGTTGTGTTTCCTATGATGATCTCCAGGGCACATACCCATTATGGACAGTGCATTCCTGGCCTATCTCAGAACAAACCAAGGGGACGTACTCCATAGAGCAGTACATGGCTTGTCTTTCCATGCAACCAGCCAACCAGCCAGCCAGCCAGCCAGCCAGGTAGCTAGCCAGTGGATAAGGTGCATACCATTCAACAAATCTCTCCCTTGCACCTCTATCCATCTGTTGTTCACTGGACACCATCAATGCCTTGGGGCTCAAACTTCCTCTGTCGCACTCCTCATGACAAATCCATGAATGCCTGCATAGTGCAAGTCGCTCTCCAACCGCTTGGTCATGCAGTGTGCAAGCATGCTCTTGGTTTCGTAGTGTTGCAAGTTTATCATGTTCTTCATGACCTGGTCACGTGATTAGTGGTAACGTATGTCGACATGCTTCTTTCGCCGGGAGATGAAATCATCTTCAGCCATCAAGATGGCGCTCATGTTTTCCATGTGTACAACCGTGGCATCCTTCTGTGGTACTGTCATTTCACCAAGCATGCTACATAGCCACTGATTCTCCTTGTACATCTCAGAAAGAGTAACGTACTCTGCCTCAGCCGTGGACACAGAAACACAATCCTACTTCCTGCTGACCCATGAGACAGCAGCGCCATTCAAGATGCACATGTATCCAGAGGTGGATTACCGGTCCTCAACATTTCCTCCCGAGTCGGCGTCGATGTATCTCTTCAAGCGGAGGGTGTCCATACCTTCTTGGCCTCCAAGGACGAAGCCCATGTGACGTGTCTTCTCTAGGTAGCCCAATATGCGCTTGACTGCGTGCCAATGCTGCGACCCTAGGTTGGCCAAGAACCTGCTCACTTGTCCCACCGCATAGGAGTTGTCCAGAGGAGTCCCTACCATAGTGTACATGATGCTACCCATGACGGACTGGTAGGGGATGTCTTGCATCTCCCTTCATTATGATTCATTGCTTGACGACATGGAGGCCTTCAGTTTTGCATCGGTCGTCATTGGGGTGCAAACATGTTTGCTGTCTTCCATGTGATAATGCTTTAGTACCTCACCGATGTATTTGGTTTGGTTGAGTTCAATGGTGCCTTCTACGCGGTTGCGGTGGATGGCGATTCCGAGATAGTATTCAAGAGGACCCATGTCCTTCATTTTGAACCCTTTACTGAGGTGATACTTCAGCTCATCTAGCAGCTCGACCAAAGACGAGCAGATGATCAGATCATCCACATATAGTGCAGCGAGCATCAGCCCTTTCCCATCATTGTGCACATTCATGGTCCGATCTTTCCGGTAATACGCAAAGGAGAAACCGGTCATGAAGCCGTCCATCTCTTTTTTACCCTACTGCTCTTGGATTTCGATATTAATTATTTTTTAAGTTGATTGAATGTGATACATTTTTTTGTTCAATGAATTCTACATACCATATAAATTATTGAACACGAATTTTATGTCAAAGGCTAAGGGATTGCAAACTTCAAGGGTGTTTTTCTCCTTAAAAAACGTTGAAATCAAGGTACCATTTGATGCAGATTCGACCATTAAGGACTACCAAAATAATTCAAACCTTAAAAATCTCGTCTAATTCATAGATTTTATAATTNACTGCTCTTGGATTTCGATATTAATTATTTTTTAAGTTGATTGAATGTGATACATTTTTTTGTTCAATGAATTCTACATACCATATAAATTATTGAACACGAATTTTATGTCAAAGGCTAAGGGATTGCAAACTTCAAGGGTGTTTTTCTCCTTAAAAAACGTTGAAATCAAGGTACCATTTGATGCAGATTCGACCATTAAGGACTACCAAAATAATTCAAACCTTAAAAATCTCGTCTAATTCATAGATTTTATAATTCGCAAGATTCCATTCGTTGAAATCCAAGAGCAGTAGGGTATACATCCTCGGGGCTTTTTTCAACCAGTAGAGTGCTTTCACCAACTTACACACCTTCTCCTTGGGAGCTTTGACTCCTTCAGGTACCTTTATCGACACCTCCTTGTCGAGCTTCCCGTAAAGGAAAGTTGTCATGACGTCCATCTGGTGTATCTCCAGGTTCTTTTTGGTTGCAATGGAAAGGGGAGAGCGGATGGAGGTGAAGTTCACGAAAGGCGCGAATGTCTCGTTGTACTCAGAGCCCGGGCGTTGAAAACACCCCTTTCCCACTGTCCTTGCCTTGAGTTTTTTGATTTTGCCGTCTTGCTTCTTCTTCACTCGGAGGACCCACTTGGATCCCACCATGTGGGCCTTGTCGAGTCTATCTACCAGCACCCATGTGCCCTTCTGGGCAATGGACATGAGATTGCTGTTCACTGCCTCCTTCCACTTAGCCGCATCCGGGCCATTCATCACCTCCGCCACTCTGGATGGCTCTTCCTGAGCCATGCACGAGCAGCTAAGGCCATTGCAGTCTGCCTCAAACTGCAAAGGTGCTTTTTTTGGTTACAAACTATGCCGGGGTACTGGTGCGGCTTCCTGCTTTGCTGCTGGTGCAACCACAGGTGGTGGTGTGTTCTCATCGTCATCGGAAGAGTCGTCAAACTCCAAGTCAGACTCAAAAGCCCCGGACGCCTTGGTATCTGTGTCCATGTCAGATGTTGTGTCATCCTTTGCAGCTGCTCTCCCATTCCCACCAACTGCTTACAAATCAAGCCAGTTGTCGGGTGCTTGGTCTCCGAACTCAAGCAACACTATCGACCCTTCTGCCTTGGGGGCAAGGATTGGGTCCAATAGCTCTCCTTTTCCAAGGGTGTGTTTTTCGAACTCAACGTCGTGGCTTATCACGGGCTTGCCTGTAGCCTGGTCCCAAAGCCAATAGGCTTTATGTGACGTGTCGTACCCAACCATGACGTACTTCTTGGAAAGTGCGTCATGCTTGCCTCCACCTTCTCTCCAATCGATCTTCACCCATGCAGTTGAACTGAAAACCTTCAGATGAGAGGTGTTGGGTTTCTTTCCCAACCATGCTTCCTGTGGGGTCTTCAGCTCCTTCTCCTGCTCCTTTCCACACTTCCGTAAGGCAGTCTTTCGTGTGAGGTTCAAGAGATAGCATGCCATTGTTGCTCTATCTGCCCAAAAGCGAGGTGGGAGCTTGGCGTCAAAGAGCATGCTTCGCACCATGCCGAGTAGGGTCTGGTTCATCCTCTCGGCCACGCTGTTGCTTTGGGGGTTGTAAGCGATAGTTTGCTCGTGGCGGATGTCTTGATGCTTGAGCCAAGGCCTGCATGCCTTGTACTCACCCTTGTTTCACTTTGGAGTGTCTTCACCTTCTTGGACGTTTGCCACTCCACCACGGCGACGAACTCGAGGAGCTTCTTATTGACCTCTCCCTTGGTTTTGAGGAAATTGATCCACAACTTGCGGCTGTGATCATTGATGAAGGTCAGGAAGTACTTGTTTCCTCTGTTAGATGTTGTACAGAAGGGTCTGCACACGTCACTGTGGATCAGGTCCAAGACATTCTCCGCTTGTTGGCCACCTCTCCCAAACGGCTTCTTCTTTGCCTTCGCTTGGAGGCATGGTTCACACAATGTGCACCCTTCTCCGTGCTTCATGGTGCACCCTTCCATTCCACAAACCACCTCTTGCTCTTACATCTTCTCCAGTGTGCCATTGGCCACGTGGCCAAATCGTCCATGCCACAACTTATCGTCAGAGTCTTTGGCTGATGTGGCGGTCGCAGCGGTCGCCGGCAGTGCATCCTTTGGCTTTGGTGCCAATTTCTTGGTGGCACATGATAGCCCCTCATCTGATGCCTTAGTGACCTTGGTTTGAAGCATGTAGAGGCCATCGACTCTTGGAACTTGAAGCATGAGGTCCTCTTTGGTGTACAAAAGTTTGATGTCTTTATTTTTCCTTGTTGGTGAACACCATTGCCATGTTTTTGTCGGTGATTTGTGAGACCGATAGCAGGTTCCCTGCAAAGGAGGGCATGTACACCACCTTTTGGAGATTGACCTCCTTGGCACCGTTCACGTTAAACGTGATCACCTTTTCCCCTTCATCCATGGCTTGGACGACGCTGCCGTTTGCACACTTGATGCACATGTCAGATTCGGCCATGAAGACAAATCCACCCTTCTCTTTTGAGGAGTGATGGTTAGTTCCCAAGTCAAGGCCAAATGCCCCGAGCCTAAGGAGCGCTGCCCTCTTCATCGGCAATCCTTCAACCATCATGTTGGTGAGCTCCTTCTTCTCCTTTCCACCTTTGTTCCCGCCTTCTTTCCGAGGACTACGGCAGTCCCTAGCCTAGTGCACAGCCTTGCCACAGATACAACAGTTGCCATGCTTCTTCAAACTCTTCCCATCACCATTGCTTTTTCCCTCCACCACCACCGCTTCCGTTGTTACCTTGACTGGAGCAAGAGCATGCACCTTGTCCACCAAAACAAGAGGCATAGACTGAAATCTTTGCCTCACCGCCACTGTGTTGCATGGACTCATTGCGGACGTGTTCAACAACAGTCTCATATGTCAGATCTGCCTCCTTCCAACTGCCAAATACGATGATCAAGGACCCCAGCTTTCCGGCAACGCAATCACAAGGATCATGGCACGCATGTTAGAGTCGAGTTTCCATTCCATTTTCTAGACCTCTTTCAGCACGTTGTCAAACAACTGTAGAAATGCGGGTATCGCTTCTCCTTTGCTCACCCTCATCGACATCAACCTTTGGAAGATGAAGAGTTGGTTTTCTAGGGCATTGGATTGATACACGCGTGAGAGTTTTGCGCAGGCCTCGGCAGCGGACGTGCATCCTGTAATGTGGGAGTGTTGAGTTTCATTCATTGATGTCCCAAGTATGGCAAGAGCCATGTCGTTTTTCATCGTCCATGCTACAAGGTCAGCAACGTGCGTAGTGAATGTCACATCAGCTGGTGCTTTCTATATCCATTTTAGGATGTCGAGGTAGCCACACACATTCATGACAACCTCAAACTGCCATTTCCACAAGGGAAACTCTGTCCCCATGAGTTTTGACGTACCCGCCTCGAGGCGGGCTTGAGTTGGATCCGCCATTTTCGGCGGTTGCTCGTCTTCTTTGCCTCGCTGTTACTCTACTTCGTTGAGGCCGATGAGGCTGATGAGGCTGCTGATTGCGACCGTTGTCAAAGGTGCAGTTGGTTCTGTTGCATACCCCTCCTGCCGATGATCGACAAGACGAATGGTGCCGTCGTAAGAAAAACAGACTTGTGGTCATATCACCTTCTAAAGGGGTAGAGGTTTATCCCGTTGGGGCTCAAGGGTCTTGTCCAACACTGACAGAGCTACTCCTTGTCCCCTAATCCGTCACGTGTACACACCATACTTGAAGAAGCCAATGGAGCCGATGGAGCAGATGGAACCGTCTGATGTTCGTGTTCTTGTTGTACATGTGCGTCCTGCAAGACGACGTGTGAGTCGGTCTTGGAAGCGTGCCTTAGAGCCAGAATTGTGGACTCATAACCCTGTGTCAATGCACTGGATAGCAACAGTCTAGAAAAGGTCCCGACATGAGAGGTCGCCAACCGCTCTTGGTATTGAAACCAAAACGAGGGATCCACACTTAAGGTTCGTTCAGTTTGCAACCTCACAAAGTCCACGTGAAGGTCTTTAGTATCTACCCTTGGTTGGAGACCAAACGAAAGAACTATAGATGGGTGCATGCAAGGTACATGCTTTTGTACTTGCAGAGCTTTGCCAATGCTGCTGCTTGCAGTGGCTCCACAGGAGCCAACCTCAGCCTACAGTCCTACTTGGCACGTCCTAAGACCGCCAAGTGTCATCCTCAAGGCAGGCTCTAGTAAGCTTCCTAGAAGCTTCCTATCCCATTCTGGGCCACAAAGAAAAATACGGCCGTCATGGGGTTTGAGCCCGCGATCATGAGTTCCGATGCTTGTCCCAACTAGGCCACAAAGTTGTGTTTCCTATGATGATTTCCAGGAGACATACCCATTATGGGCAGTGGATTCCTGGCCTATCTCAGAAGAGACCAAGGGGACGTAATCCTTAGAGCAGTGCATGCCTTGTCTTTCCGTGCAACCAGCGAGACAGCCAGCTAGCCTGTTGACAATGTGCATACCATTCAGCATAGGTACCGTGCCTCCTGAAGCAGCATGTCACAATAGGTCCAGGGGCTGGGATAGATGGTCAACTGAAGAACATGGACGAGGGGCAACCTCTAAGGTAGGAGGTGTGCAAGGCTCGGAGGTGAAGAGGGATGGTCCAGATTAGGGGAGAAGGATGGGAGTGAGCTGAAGGATATATCAAGGCTATCCGGGGTGTCGTTACTTCTCACTAGTCAGGATCCCCATCCTGTGAGGAGTTGTCCGAGGGTGCTGTGGAACTGGACTCAGAACCATCTGGGTTGTGTCCACCATAACCCTCAGTGAGCATCTTGGCCAACGCATCCTATACTGCACGCAACCACTCCTCTGCATCCCTCAGCTCCCACTCTCTAGACATGTGTATGTAATCGCTCCTCCCCATGTCCCCAATGAAGACGTAACCGGATGCATCCTATGGTGGAGGGGTATCGCCAGACAATGTCTCTCGGATGATAGTGACATGAGTCTCCAGTGCATTGATGTGGGAGAAAATCTCGTCCTCCTCAGCTCGGCATCTCGGATAAGAATGACTAGGTGCTGCCGACCTAGTTAAAGGGAACTTACCCTGTCGTCACTACCAGAGGTGGGCAAGAATCTAGTGTCCCCCCTAAGGTCTCAGATGTCAAAAAATTGTCTCTAGCAGCTGTTGCATCATTGTTGACAACTGAGGGAACATCAGACACAGCTGATGATGTCGATGTAGCTCAGGCTGTCGATGTGGCGGATGCTACTGATGTACGAGATGCTACCAGTACAGCAGATGCTTTTCATGCAGTTGATGCCAACGACGATGTTAATGACATCAATACGAATGTAACAAGTTGTGTAGCTGGCTCTGCTGGTGCAGCTGGTGCTGCTGATGCAGTACATACAACTGATGTTGCCGGTGGTGCAGACCATATCGATACAATAGATGCAATTGATGCCCCAGAAGGTGATGCTGCAGAAGATGTAGGTGCTGTCGCTGATGCAAAAGATGGAGCTGATACAACATCTAGAGAGACTGATGATCCTGAAGGTGCTGGCACTGTCCATGCACAGGATTTTGATGAAGATGTCAACCCCACTAACAAACCTGGTGCACCTGATGGAGCCGATGCGGCTGGTGCAGCAAACATCGATAGTAGGGCTGATGTGGAAGATGAAAGCATTGTAGAGGTACCAGATATAGCTGGTGCCATCAACACTAAGGATGCTATGGATGTAGTCGTCACCGATGACATGGTGTTGATGCAGCTGGTGAAGCCAACACTGAAGACGACGCCAACAATCTAATTGAAGTGGCACATGGAGCAGCTAGTGCTCCATCTGCTGTCACAGTCCAGATGGAGCAGCTGTCACAGTTGATGCAGCTGGTGCTGTACGAAGAGCAGGTGCTGAAGAAGAGGCCAACGCTGCTGAAGCTATGGATGCAATAGATGATGCCAATGCGACCACTACAATCGCCGTGGCAGATAGAGCAGCTGGTGTTGCTAGTGCAATCGGTATAGCTGATGCAGCTGGTGCAGTCAACAAAGCAGGTGTTGTAGAAGAGACTAATGCTGCTGACATTGTGGATGCAGCTGATGACGCCGATGTTGCAGCTGCTGTCGACGTTGCGGATGGAGCAGCTGGTGCCGATGGTGCAAGTGTCACAGCTGATGCAACTAGTATTATAAGAAGAGTAGGTTCTATAGAAGAGGCTGATGCCGCTGAAGCTGTGGATGCATCTGATGATGCAAATGCTACGACTACTGTCGATGTGGTAGATGGAGCAGCTGTGCTCTTAATGCACTTGTTACAATTGATGTTGCTGGTGCTGTATGAAGAGCACGTGCTACAGAAGAGGCCAATGCTGCGGAAGCTGTGGATGGAACAGATGACGCCAATGTTGCCGCTATACATGGAGCAGCTGGTGTTGCTGGTGTAGCTGTCACAGCTGATGCAGCTGGTGCTGTAAGAAGAGTAGGAGGCCAATGCTTCTGAAGCTGTTGATGCAACAGATGACGTCAATGGTGCCACTGCAATCATTGTGGTAGATGGAGCAGGTGGTGCTACAAGTGTAGCCGGCACAACTCATGCAATTGGTGCTGTCAACGAAGTAGGTGCTACAGAAGAGGCTGATGCCGCTGATTCTGTGGATGTAGCAGATGACGATGATGCTGCTGCAACAATCAAATTAGGAGATGGAGTAATGGGTGCTATTGTCATAGCTGATGTAGCTGGGACAGAGGACACTGCTACTAGCAATGAAGCAGACGTAGAAGATGGTGTAGTTGGTGTAGCGAGTGCAGGTATACTAACTGATGCAACTGGTACTGTAGATGAGACTGATGTTGCCTCTGTCAATGGACCTTCTCCAACAGATGCAGTAGTATGTGCTCCTGCTCCATCCTCGCTGCTCACTTTTGCAGTCGATGTCAAAGTGGACAGATGCACACATCCCCACCCCCCAACCAGTGTAACAACAGAAGCCGGTGAAGATGAAGATGTGCCAGACACAAGACAAATATGGCATGTTGGACGATGACGACGTCGTCGAGAAAAAGTCTGACTGGGAGTGGGCATGACACCAGTGGAGCATAGGATGGAGAGAATAACCGCAGACTGAGATGAAATGTCCAGTGCAAGTGGAGAAGGTCCCTCAGCAGAAGATGAGGAAGGTAAGGACGACGGTGAATAGGAAGAATCAACCTGATATGAGAAGAGATGGTCTCTTATCTACTGCATCATCTGTCAGAGATTTTGGAGCTCGTTGTACATGATCGCCAAAGCACCGATGTGGGGAACGGACGAGTAAAGTAGGTCCGTCTGCTGTGGAGTGTGAGGAAACTCACAAGGCTGGGACCAGGGTGGATGCCACTGACTGGGGCGAAGGTGATACTGGCACCAACCGTGACTTTCATTGCCACAGAAGTGGCAGGAAAACACAAGGGTAGGCGGATCCTGTCATGGAAGGAGATGACCAAGTCTTTGAGGATCATGGTTGTGAGGATGGAGAGTGCCGTGTCCCGGCGGTGTATAGACCGACCACAGGAGCGGCGGGAGAGAAACATCACGAAAAGGTGGTACTGGCGGCCACACATCAACCCCCAAGGGTGGATGATGATCAAGGTGAGCATGAGAAAGTTGTCTCTCGTGTTGAAAAGTTTCCCCTAGGCATGCCCAAGTGCGGCGCCAGGAGGCGCCGACGAGCCGCCAGAAAGAGGAAAATCCACGCCGGTGGATCTAGCGGCTTGAAGATTGCTCGGATCCTAAAATGGTTTTCCTTTAAGTTGACAAGATGTTGAATCCGGTGGAACTTGTTTCACCAGAATTGAACGAGTATCAAGGGAGATTTGACCTTCCAAAGTTGGGGTGTTCGCAGTGGCTCCGGGAGCCGGTTTCGACTCGAAATCCGGTGGATGATTGACCAGACCGAGTAACAAAAGTACCATCTGGAGATTTTGCTCTGGAAGGTCTGTCGAGGCGTCAGGTGGATAATCCACAGGATCCTGTGCTGCAGTTTGTTACTGAGGGACTTAGCCAAAATCCTAGCTCGGCGTCCGAAACTCAGAAGTATGTTTTGTTACTCTGGGACTTAGTCAAAATTCTGATTGCAGGTCCGCGGACAGGTTTCGAACCTCGTCACACCCCATCACCAAACTCGACCCAAAAGTAGGAAATGTGTGTGGAAACAGTACAGGGGACCCATACATCACGTGCAATGGGATCTGCACCTCACAAAAGGTGCTTTGCACGTGAAGAAAGGCACCATGACGTGTGGCGGCATCAGGCTTCTGTGGTGGGTGAGACAGCGATTCGGCAAGCGTAACTTGGGCTACACTTGGCCGAATTGCACGCAGTTTGATGCGTTGGAAAGCTCATGACTAGCCCTAAAAATTTTATGATCATGTCTATGTTCAAAATATAATGAAAAATCGCGTTATTCCCTGGTCAAAAGTGACTATCTCTAATTGCCTGCTCACAAAGCATGAGGCGACCAAAAAGCTCACGCTCAGTCTCAGATTCGCCCAAAACAGAAGACGTAAACCACCAAGAGACGATCAGAAGAATTTCAGGACCGCACCACGTGGATTCTCTGAAATCTTGGTGGTGACAAGAAGAAACACCAAGACGGCTGACCGGAGGGTGGAGGCGGTCCGGGCACTAGGCCGTCAGGGTCATGACACGTGGAGTCGTGTAGAGCGCCGGCTCCTTTCGGAGTATGAGCCAACCACAGAGGAATCTGGCCAGCGGATCCATAATAGGGCGATGCCAAAGGCCGGAACAGGGCACCAGTAGGATGGTGACTCAGCAAGGCAAAAGGAACGCTCTTTCTTGGCGAATGAAGAGATTGACCATAGGAGTGGCGGGCCAGCACCACCGTTAGGTGTTGGTGCCGGAGGTGTGATCACTGTGCGAGAAGGAAACCATTGATGGGAGTGAGCATAGGAGGGACTACCTCCTGGCGGTATAGAAACCAACCACGGGAGCACATGGCGGGAACGACCACGTGGAGGTGATCCAAACCGCGGCCTCAGTGTGTCTGAGGGTTGCAGATGAAGAGGGTAAGAGTACATTTCACTATCAGTAGGTGATGTAGAAGTCTCATGTGTGAGGTAGGAGCCAGGAGGTGGCCCCGACCATAGCAATATCATGTCGAGAGGGACTATGAGAGGTGATCAGGGTGAGAGGGGCTGTCACTATCCCTAGGTGATGCAAAGATGAGGGGTAAGAGCCCGGAATTAGTTGAACTAAAAGGAAAATAAATAATGGTTGTAACGCACGTTAGACGCGCTTAAGCTAAAAGAGGATGAAAACAAAAATGAAAAGGATATGAAAAAAAGTTACAGATATGCCCCGTGGATGATAGAGTGCCCAGGTCTCTCCATTGCTTTCTTTCATGAAGTGGCCTGGTCGAATCCGGTGTGAAGAACGAGTGAAAACCAGCAACCACCCATGATCGTGTGGGGGATTTTGTACCCACGCGAAAGTCGTGGGTGGATTTTTGCCACTACAAGGTGCCGACGGTAAAAGACAAAAGATGGTGACGTCAGCAGGACTGCGAGTGAGCGGATCCATGGAAGTGAGCGAGAGAATCAAGAGTGAGAGAGAAGCAGGGCAGATCAGCAAAGAGAGGAGGAGGACGTCGGCAGCTGCTGCAATCACGCTGCAGCTAGACGTGCAAGCTACAAAAACACTGATGCTGCTGCTACTGCCAGTTTCCGCACACGCTATGCAACGCTGCTACTACTACTCGCTGCTCGCACTGGTGCTGTCACATTGCACAAGGCCAAGTTTGCGGGCTGCAAAGTAAAAGCGGCAGCTGCCACTGTTGTTGCACACTGTACACTGCATAATGTCATTTCCATTGCTAATTTTGTTGCTACTACTGCTCACTGCACAATGCACGCTGTTGCTGCTATGGCACTGCCTGTGAGATGCAGCTGCAACTGCTGCCAGAGTGTAGCTACTAAAAACTGCGAAGTTCACGGCTTTCACGCTGCGCTGGCCTGCTTCTTGGGGGTTGCTGGCAAGCTTCTTGCATGCTACTGTCACGCCACTACTTCGGTGCTTGCATGCTACTGGCACACGCTTGTTACCTACTGATGCAAACGCGGCTGCAGCTACCTGCTGTTGCTATTGCTGCACGATGCATGCGACTGCTGTTGCCTGCTGCAGTAAGCTGCACGCTGTTTTCTTGCTGCATGCCGCCTGCTGTAGCAAGCTCCTGCATCTACTGTAGCACTGCTGCTATGGGCTACTTGCACGCTACAGCTGCGCCGCTTGTATGCGGCTGCAACGCTGCTTGCACGTGGCTGCCACTTACACTCTCCCGCCTGAAGGCGTTGATCAGCAGCTACTACCGTATCAGTGGTGATGTTTGTGTCGCCAATGTGGCAGCTTCTACTGAATCTTGTGTACTCCCACTGACCACTAAACGTAGAAGTTAGATGGAATCCATCCTTTTTGTTGTCGCAGAAACGTTTGCCACTCCTGGGCAATTCTGTCACATGGAGCACCTCTGCTGCGTTTCAGACCTGCACTACTGCTTTGTTTCTCACACAGTCCCCCTCTGCTTTGATACCATGCCAAAGTGACTCTAGGGCATGCAGGCCCATGCTGGATGAGACATGAACTCTGGTGGTGCGCGGGAGAAATGCAGCACCAAGAATTGGCTAAGTCTAGAACAAATGAGTTAAGGATCAACGAGAGGGTACAATGAGCCCTACTGATGGAATATGTACTGGGGACTGGCGGCTACCCCACTAGGCCCCGTCATCCCCGTTTGCACCAAAAGACACAAACGAGGAATGTGCATGTTACAGAACATACAACCACACAACAGAGGTCTCTTGAGTCATCGGAACAGTCAACCATGTGCCCGGGTCCTGTGAGACAGGAAAATGTAAAATGTACCCCAAACACATCAGACTCTACGGTGACACACTAGCATCACCCACTAGCAAGGCAAGTTTAGGCCTCCCAAGACGCCAGAACATGTAACCGAAAGTCCGGGTCTTAGCCACAAGCAAACTACACATGTCTGACAAAGGTCAACAAAGACTAGACTAATCAGCAATGGGTCAACCGAGGTACCGGTACAAACCATTGTGTACCCGGGTCTCCACCACATAAAGCGCGCACAAACAATCAGAGACTATGCGGTAAACTTCCATGGGGTCTCTTTGCACACTGGCACAAACTACCAAGTGTCTGGGTCTCTACCACCGAGAACAATCTATCAAACATGCATGGGTGAACTAGGCTGATAGAATGCACTATACATGTCTCAGAAGGAGTAATGTAATCGCTGGAGAACCATCACCACATGTTAGGAGGCTGTTGCTACACAAGACTACATGATAGCTCAAAGCCCATACGCCAAGGGGGAGGAGGGGAGGGGGGGGTAGAGAGAGAGAG